>CAUYRH010169122.1:0-19633 GCA_963574655.1 Perodicticus potto
TTTTCATCAAACTGGTTAACACAGCCTTCACAGCATTTTCTTAGTTATTGTGTTAAGACATTTATATTCTACACCTAGTAAATTTCACATGTACCCTTGTAAGATGCACCATAGGTGTGATCCCACCAATTACTCTCCCTCTACCCATCCTCCCCTCTCCCCTTTCCCCTTCTCCTTGGGCTATAATTGGATTATAGCTTTCATAAGAAAGCTGTAAATTGGTTTCATAGTAAGACTGAGTACATTGGATACTTTTTCTTCCATTCTTGAGATACTTTGTTATGAAGAATATGTTCCAGCTCCATCCATGTAAACATGTAAGAGGTAAAGTCTCCATCTTTCTTTAAGGCTGCATAATATTTCATGGTGTACATATATCACATTTTATTGATCCATTTATGAGTCAATGGGCACTTGGGCTAATGTATGTTTCCCAGTAGTAATATAGTTGCTTCAGCTCTCACATGGTTACTGTCCACATGATAAATCATGTACTGTCTCACAAATCTCTATGGCTCTGCTTCTTTTTTTTACTTTTTCTTCTGATATTTAGACTGGATGATTTCTATTGACCTGTCTTCAAGCCCACTAACACTTTCTTCTGCCATCTCCACTCTGTTATTGAGCCCATATAATAATTTTTTATTTCAGTCATTATATTTTTCAACTCCAAAGTCTTCATTTACTCTTTTTAAAAAGTTTTATTTCTTTTTTTTTATTAAATCATAACTGTATTTATGGGAGACAATGTGCTGATTTTATATACAATTTGGAATGTTTACATCAAGCTGGTTCACATATCATTCACCTCATTTAATTGTTGTGTTTAGACATTTATACTCTACTATTAATATATTTGATGCTTGCAATATGCACAGTAGGTGATTGAGATTCCTTATTTGTTGAATTCTTATCATTGTTTTTTCCTTTAATTTTTAAAATTTACTTTGAAATTTATTTTGCTAAAGAACCTTATCCGAGCCAACTTAGACTTGGTTTCTATTGACTGTCTTGCTTTGTTTTCCTGAGTACGGGAGACACATTCTGTTGAACATTGGATATATTTAGCTAATATATTGGAGAAACCTTGATCAAGCTCTGACGTCCCCTTGTAGATCATCGCAATTTTCCCCACCCAGCACGTATCCTTACTTGATGTGGCCCTGCCTATGAGTTTAAAACTGACTTGTTAAAGAAGAGAAGAGATTAAAAGAAATATGAAAAGATAAAAAGAGGAAGAACCCCTTTACTTCTTAGAGCCTCAGGTTCCCATTTGTAAAATAGGAAAATAATAATTATGTCACAGATTTTTGTGAGAATCAAACAAGATGAAATATACAGGGTGTCCATGAAGTTTGTGTGTAATTTAAAACAGACACCTATTTTAATGTATACATACACACATATATCAGCATTTTACAAATTCAAAAACATGATACAAACACAAGGGAGTAATATTTGAATAGTAGTATTATTTTGTTATTACGTTCTTCCTTTAGTGATTCGATAATTGATCAACCTTGAGAGTGCTGGCTGGGAAAAGAGTCATGATAAGAAAAAGAGTAAGGAACCAGCACCTTGGAAATCTATGTCCTTGACAAAGAGAAAATCACAGTAAGAGAGAGAAAAAAAGAAAGGGAAAAAAACAGAAAGAGAAAAGGACACCGAAAGGAAAGAGAGGAGGGAGAAAGTGAAAAGGAAAAAGAACAGCCTTCAAGCTTCTTTCCTTTTATTTCTCTAGAAACAGAACCCAAAAGTCATTATTAGAGTTGTTAACCTTGTAGTAAAAATGTTCAAGATCCCACAGGGCCCTGTAATCAATTTATTCTAGTTCTATAAATAAGACCCCCTGAGAGGCCAGAGCCAGTACTTGGATGAAAGAAGAAAAAACGTTGTCCCGCCTGCAAGGTGATAGGAAACGTGGGGTCATGGCCACCGAATTGGTTTTCTTAGTACCTGCCATTCCCACTCTGTTCATGCCCCTCACAGAAATGCCTCGTTGGCTTGCTTTGCATTGCCTCAGCCTTGCTGGACTTAAGCAGCCTCCTACGACCTGGGACAGTCTGACCAGGGGTCCAAAAGGATCCAAGAGAAGAAAGGAATACCAGCCTCTCAACCTGTTAAGATGCTGAAATGACAAGGAACGGTACTTCCTGTGACGTGCGGTGGCTGCTTTTAGCTTCTGATCCTGCCTCAGTAATGCTTCCCGGTGACTATTAACTCCTTTTAACTTTTGCAAAGCACATTCACATTCATTGCCTCGATGTTTGATCCTGGAGGACATTCCCAGAAATCCCCAGGTTTTCTCCAATACTTTCATTTTTGAATATTTAAGTTTTTAATCTTTGTACTCTAGAATAATAAAAGTGTAATTTCATATAACAAGATAACTACTTATAAGTGAGACCGGCCTATCATGTTGATGCCCAAGCTTAAATTTGTGTTGATACAATAACCACAAATAAGAAACGCTGTGCTCATTGTTTTGAACTAGTGGTAAAAGAATCAATTATGCTAGGTTGCCAAGCAGAGGTCAAGCACTGTCACTCAATACAACTGACCCTGAGTCAGCCAGCGCCATTGCTAGTGCTAATTCACTGTCATTTTAAAAAATCTATCCCATTCAGTTAATTTTGTTGAACTTTATTGGTTTTGTGGTTTTGTTTATCTTTAATTTATAAATTTGATTTGACTTTTTTTTTTTTTTTTGAGGCAGAGTCTCACTCTGTTGCCCTGGCTAGAGTGCTGTGCTGTCAGCCTAGCTCACAGCAACCTCAAACTCCTGGTTTCAAGCGATCCTCCTGCCTCAGCCTCCTGAGTAGCTTGGGGCTACAGGGACCCACCACAACTCCAAGCTAATGTTTCTATTTTTAGGAGAGATGAGGTCTCACTCTTGCTCAAGTTGGTCTGAAACTCCTGAGCTCAAGGGATCCTTCCTCCTCAGCCTCCCAGAGTGCTAGGATTATAGGCATGAGCCACCACATCCAGCCTTGATTTGCTTTTATATAGTGATATCATAAGCATATGCACAAGAGTGTATGCCTAGTTTTATATTTGTAATATTAAGTAATGATATAATAAAAATACTTTAAGTCCACAATATAGAGGGGAGGGAATGCAAAGGTATTTTTTCTTCTAGAAGAAGTTCACATATTACTAATCTGGGCCATGGTGGGGATCTGTATCATCTCCTTGCACTCATCACCATAGCCTACCAAGGAAAGAAAGTGGAAATGTATGATTACCTCCATTGACTGTATACAGTGTTCAGATCCTAATAAGGAGTCACCACCCCTTGGTCAGTTCTCAAACCTGAACCAAACTTCAGATCCATGAGGAGGAAGGACCCTGGGTACAATGATAAGTATATACAGTTGTCTTTTGAACAGCATAGGGGTTGGAGTGGCAACCCCCATGCAGCTGAAAATTCACATATAACATTTATCTCCTCCAAACTTAACTGCCCATAGCCTACGGTTGACGGGGAAGCCTTACCAGTAACATAAACAGATTAAACGTGGTTGGTGTGCTGTCTGTATCGCCTACTCTATTCTTACAGGAAAGTAAGCTGGAGAAAAGAAAATGTTATTAAGAAAATCATAAGGAAGAGAAAATATATTTGTTGGGCGGCGCCTGTGGCTCAGTGGGTAGGGCGCCGGCCCCATACACCGAGGGTGGCAGGTTCAAAACTGGCCCCAGCCAAAATGCAACAACAGCAAAAAACAAATGGCCGGGTGTTGCAGTGGGCACCTGTAGTCCCAGCTACTTGGGAGGCTGGGGCAAGAGAATCGCCTAATCTCAGGAGTTGGAGGTTGCTGTGAGCTGTGTGGCACCATGGCACTCTACTAAGGGCGATAAAGTGAGACTCTGTCTCTAAGAAAAAGAAGAAAATGCATTTGCTATTCTCAGGTGGAAGTGGGTCATCCTACAGATCTACACCCTCATCGCCATGAGGGAGAGGAGAGGGTGGTCTTGCTGTCTTGGGGGTGGCAGAGGCTGAAGAGGTGGAAGAAAGTGAGAGAGGCAGGCAAGCTCGGTGTGACTTTTTTTTTTTTTTAAATATGGAACGCTCCACGAATTTGCGTGTCATCCTTGCGCAGGGGCCATGCTAATCTCCTCTGTATCATTCCAATTTTAGTATATGTGCTGCCGAAGCAAGCACTCGGTGTGACTTTCATTGAAAGAAATCTGTGTTTATGTGGACCCCTGCAGTTCAAACTCGTGTCATTCGGGGTCACATATATTGTAGTGAATCCCTCAGTTCTTTCCCAAAGGGTCCTAGGACCATTTACCTGGGTGATGTACACTGGACAAAGCGGGAAGCAGGAGTTATTTTGAGGATTATCAGACGCAGAGTCTGAGTTCAGCCTTGACATTCAAAGATGCACAGCATTTACCTGAACTTCCTGTTAGAGTGGAGGGCGTCGAGTGGTCAGGTAATAAATGGAGACCTAACTGAAGTTTGACTCCAGGAGGGTCCTCTAAGTTCCTAAACCCACCTACCAGTTATTTGCTCTGCCTACGAGTGTGTAAATGGAATTAATATACTTGGCATTTGGAGTGACCTCTCTGTTGAGTTCTTACTTGTTGAGAAAATACTGTCATAGTGGAGGAGGCCAAGTGGGAGCTTCTGAAACTGCTCCTTCACCGGCCACAATAGTAAGTCAAAAACAACATTGCGTCCTTCCTGGACCAATGACAGAGAGACTGGTGCCATCTCTAGAGACCTAAAGAGTGCAGTAAAAGTGGCCCCTTCCCTCCATTGGGGCACCGTGGCCTCTGCAGAAACTGGGTGGAGGCTGCAGACTGACTGAGAACTACCACAGGCTTAAACTCAATTATGGCCTCAATCGTGGCTGCTGTGCCAGACACAGCATTTTGTGCATTGTACATGGCCCTTCAGGTGCATTGTAAGTGGCCATTCATTTTGCAGATGTGTTCTTTTTCACTCTGACCAGAAAAGAGAATCAGAAAGTTTGTATTCACATGGATGTATGATAATAATTTATGGTTTTGCCTCAGCTCTGCGTTACCTCTCCCATTCTCTGCCGTAGTATCGTCCACAGAGCTCTGGCCTGGCCTGGACATACCGACGTCACACTGATGATGTCATTATGATCAGACAGGAAGAGCAGGAGCTGCTCTACTGAGGGCCTTGGCAAGACACATGTGCTCCAGAGGGTGGTGGAGAAGCCTGGGGATCATAGATCTAACACTTTAGTAAGTTGTTATGTGTCTGAGGTCGCCCCACATTAGCCCACCGTCATGCCTGGCCACTGTGTACCTGGCCAGATGAGCATATGAATGGAACAGCCACAGTGGTAGTGACAGAGGCCACAGAGGGCAGTAGGGGACAAGTAAGGGGATGAGTCAAAATTCTGAGATGACAGGAGTCACACTGCCCAGTGGTGCTTTCAAATGTGAGACTGCCCAGTGGGCAGGATATCCCCTCCAAAGTAGAAAGCAAATTACTGAATCTTGAATGCCAAACACAAGAAGAAAGCGTGGTGCCTGGGAGGGTTTGGAATCCTGGAGACAACGCAGTCCACACCTAGACAGGCTCGTCCTGCTAGTGCACTGGCCAATCAGGGAAGCTCCCAGCTGGGAGAGGGACCAGACATGGAAACTGCTCTATGGAAGTTGCAGGCTATACCAAAGCAACTGGCCACTTGGCCAGGCAACCTGGAGATCCTAAGGTGTCGGTAGTGCAATTGGTGGGGAAATATATGGGACGGAGCATTTGGAAAGGCCCAGGAAGAGAATCATATCAGTCTCCTGGGATCTGAAACACGGCCCTGCCAGCTGCAAGAAAGAAACAGGCCCAGAATGAGACAGAACACTTGACCGTGGGGCCACAGAGTGAGCTGCTGACTGTGTGCTGGGTTCTGCCAGTTGTGAAGTCACACAGGCCCAGAAACAGTCACCCTCAGTGAAGAATAATGCACCTGGACCAATCCTGAGCAGGCTCCAAAGCCACATGAGAGCTATATGAGCAGGTGGCCCAGAACGCATGTCAACACCCACGGTCACAGCAGCCTCCTCCGCCCCAGCGATTCAGGACAACCAGCCAATGGAGAAGGAAAAATCCGGGGCTTGGCTCATGGATGGGTCAGTCTGGCAGGTGTGCAAGCTGAACTCCACAACGGCTGCATTGTAGCCACATTCATGGCCAGCCTAAAAGACAGTGAAGGAGGAAAATGGTCCCAGTGTGTGAATACGTGAGCAGCGCACCTGGTTATCCACTTCATGTGGAAGGAGAAGCAACCCGAGGGGAGGATAAATGCAGACTACTGGGCAGTGACCGCCAGCAGGCCATCTGGTCTGGAGTCTGCAGTGAGAATACTGCAAGATCAGTGACAAGGAGGCCTGAGGTCCAGGCGTGTGAACAAGCACATCAGGAGAAGGCGCAGAGTGAAAATCCTTTCATATCACAAATCGATGCCCTCCTGGAAACATCTACTGCAGAAGAGGCACCAGACCAAACCCACAGTCAAAATGCCTCGGTCACCCCACATTAGCCCACCGTCATGCCTGGCCACTGTGTACCTGGCCAGACGAGCATATGAATGGAACAGCCACAGTGGTAGTGACAGAGGCCACAGAGGGCAGTAGGGGACAAGTAAGGGGATGAGTTAGAATCCTTCTGGCACCCAGAGATTTCTCTTGTCCTGGGATCAATTGTGAGGCATTTCCTTTGACTCCATGAGCTGCCCAGCGTCTCCACCATGAATCCTTCTTAGCTATTAAATTTGCCTTGTTGATTTCTGTTGCTTGAATTTAGAACTCTGACCGAGGCCCAAGATAAGGAAACAAGATAAAGAGACAAGCGCGCATTAGAAGAAAGGACAGCTACACCCATGTCACCGAGCCTGAAAACAAGCAGTCATTTATGTGGAAGGGGGTACATTAATTGCCAAAATTGAACTAATGAAAGAGACATAATTAGCTTCTGAGGGCGGGAGAAACCAAGTTGATCTCCTAATGAGGTCTGAATAGGCCTCTCATTAGCCACATGGCTGGGGATTGGTATGAGGTGGCAGAGCTCAGAGAAACGTGGAGGGAAAGAAGAGGCTGGAAAGCAGATGGGGACCAGGATACCCCTGGCTCCCGCATCCTGCAAGGGAACCTCAACAGAAATAGAGAAGCTGATGGAGGAAAGGAGTGGTCCAGAGGCAGAGGATGGACAGACATTTCCCTATCGCCTCTTCTCTTGTTCCTAAACCCACTTCCTTCACAAATATTGTTTTCTCCAGATTAAAAGCACCACTAATTTGTTCCAAACCTCTCAGGCCAGGCCTCCCCAGGTGCACTGCCTGGGTCCCTGTAGCCTCAGAATTGGCTGCACTGTATCCAGACCCCATCCTGATTCATTTGATTGAATCTCTGGGTGGCTATGCAAGATGCCACCAAATGTCATTAAAAAACTGACGCAAACTCCAAGTTAATTTGCATTTTTACAGAAGCCCATGGGGAAAGGGCAATGCTTGACCCAAATTAGTGAATCTCTAATTTTGAAATCTCCAGCACTATGGCTTGGGAATAAAGAAAACTAGACACGAGGCAGATAGTTATGTCACATAGATAAAAGCTGCTTCTGTGTCAGTATAAGGTGGGCTGCTGCAGTCATATACCATGTAATAACCTTTCCATCAGTGGTGGGCTATATGTATAATGGCAGGCCTGAAAGATTACAGTGGAGCTGAAAAATTCCTATGGCTAAGTGACATCAGAGCTGGCCTCAGAAATGTTGTCATGGAAGGCATCACTCATGAGTTGGTGGTGACGCTCGTGTAAACAAACCTACCACGCTGACAGTCATAAAAAACCAGCACATACAATTATGCACAGCACATAATACTTGGTAATGATAATGAAAGCCTATGTTACTGCTTTATGTATTTACTATACTATACTTTTATAGTTGTTTTAGAGTGTACTCTTTTTACTTATAAAAAAACAGTTAAGAAAAAGCCTCAGACAGGCCCTTCAGGAGCTACTCCAGAAGGAGGCATTGTTATCACAGGAGGTGACAGCTCCATGCCTGTTATTGCCCCTGAAGACCTTCCAGTGGGACAAATGTGGAAGTGGAAGACGGTGACATTGACGGCCTTGACCCTGTGTAGGCCTAGGCAAATGTATATGTTTGTGTCTTAGTTTTTAACAAAGAAGCTTAAAAGTAAAAAAATACAAATAATTTCTTTTATTATTTCAGATTGATATGAGGGTCCAAATGTTTAGGATACATCGTTTTCATTGCTGACGTCTTAAAAGTAGAAAAAAGCGTATGCAATAAAGACACAAAGAAAGAAAACATTTTTGTGCAGCTATAAAATGGGCTTGTGTTTTAGACTAAGCATTATTATAAAAGAGTCAAACTGTTAAAAAAAGAAGTTTGTGAAGTAAAAGAGTTACAGTCAGCTAAGACTGACTTGTTATTGCAGTTAGCTAAGGCTGATTTATTATTGAAGAAAGTGAATTTTTTAATGAATGTAATGTAGTTAAAGTGCACTGTGTTTATGAAGTGAACATTTGTGGACAGGGATGTCCTAGACCTTCGCTTTCACCCACCACCCGCTCACTGACTCACCCAGGGCAGCATCCAATCCTGCCAGCTCCACTTATGATAAGTAGCCTAGACAGGTGTAGCATTTTTTTATCTTTTATATCATAACTTTATCGTACCATTTCTGTGTTCAGGTATGCTGAGATACTCAAATACTGATGCTTGTGTTACAGTTGCCCACAGTGTGTAGAACAGAGACCTGTTGTACAGGGTTGTATCCTGGGAGTAGTAGGCTAGCCCACATAGCCGAGGCTATACCATCTGGGTCTTTGTAAACACACGTTATGATGTTCACACAGTGATGGAATCTCCTACCAACGCATTTCTCAGGATGTATCCTCGTTACATGATCCATGACTGGGCTGGTCTCCCCATTCAGATCCAGTTAGGTCTACGAGCTGGGACAATTAAGTTCTGAAACGACTCTTAGGAAAAGTGCTACATACCTCATTATTGAATATCACCACGGTCACCTTCAAAGTACTCCCCTTGGCTATCAGGTGAGGCAATGAGGTATATAGCACTTTTTCTAGGATGAGTTCATGAACTTAATTGTTCGACCTCGTACCTTCTTCAATTCTTCCAAGCGGCTTTCTATTACATCTTGTTAGAATGATTTGATCAACTCCAGTAGGTCAAGTACTTCATTAGCGGCTCCATCTCAGAGCCCAGCACCATTCCTGGGGCCCAGTGAAGTTCAGTGAACTCATCGCACATCAGCAAATACTCCTCTCGTGCTCTCTTTGTGCTCAGCACTGCACTCGATACGTTACACCTATCAACTCATTTTACCCTTTCAACATTTGCAGGTAGAGAAAATAAAGTTCAGGTTAGGTAAGTGACTTGCTCAAGATCACCCAGCTGGCAAGCGGGGGACTGGTTCAAGGCCACTGTGCTCACACTGTCCATGACAATGTTACCTTCATGCATCTCTTAGCTTCTCAGAAAAGGTGGACCCGGGGAAAAGGAACCTGTTGCCATGTTTTAATATAGCCCATTGTTTTTACATTTTTTTTTTTGTCATTGCTTTTTACAAATTAAAAGTTATAGACCTCAAAACATTTTTGGACAGAAGAGGGGCATGAAGAATCAGAAAAGCATCACGTGAACGAGTGGGGCATCTAGGTGGAAACATCACGGGTTTGAATCAGGGCTCCAACTGTTACCGTGTCACCTTCCTAATTGCCTGCAGTTCCCCATATGGTTGTTAAACTTAAACCAGTGAATACACACAAAGCAGTTAGGACAGTGTCTGGCGCCAAAGCAGCAACAATAAATGTTAGTTATTACAGTTATCTAAATAGTAATAATCACAGAATCATGAGCCCTTTGAGTTTAAAGGAACTTAAGACAACATTGATTTTCAATATGAGAGTGTTTAAACTTTCCCTGATCATTCAATGCACGCTCGTGTTGCCTGTTGTTAAAATACAGTCCATGGGGGCGGTGCCTGTGGCTCAAAGGAATAGGGCGCCAGCCCCATATGCCAGAGGTGGTGGGTTCAAACCCAGCCCCGGCCAAAAACTGCAAAAAAATAAAAATAAAAAATAAATAAATAAAATACAGTCCACAAGTGGTGGTGAGTAGATCACGGCCACCTGGTGAAAATAGGCAGAGTCACATGACATCCATGGTTAACAGGGAGAAGGGTGGCTTTTCAATCTTCTGTTGTTAGTTTTGTTTCATTTTTAAACAAAAAATATAGCTTTGTCTAAATTGTAAGTCATTTTCGAAACATATACACTAAACCATGCAAATAGAGAAATGTAGCTGGATTGTTTTCATCGATTCCTGCCGCTTTCACAAGGTAATCTAACTAGCCTTCATTTTATTGCTGAGCTTCAAATGAGTTTACATAAACACACTTTTCTTGACACTATGGAAGACACGTGTAGACTCTAAAAATGTTGTCATGCGTGGCCCTTAACAATGTACCGTGCGCAGGCCTCCTGGAGGCTTGGAAGGGAGCGCGACTAAGGCAACAAGGAGCAAGTTTAAGGCAAAGTGAAATAAACATTTTAAGAAACTTGCAAACCAAGTAGCTGGGGCGAGTGATCCATAAAGATTTTATAGGAAAAACTACCATTTGGGGTGAGCCTTACAGGACCCTCTGGACGCCAACAGGTGGAGATGGAGACGTGCCTTCCGGATGGAGAGAGCGGACTGGCCACGAGCTCTGGAGGCATCTAGAATCCCCCACGTGGTCTGTGTGCAGTTTCCTGCTAGCTGCCGGCCTCTGCTCGGGCCCAGCGGGGTTGCAGCAATTAAAGGGCAGCTTTGATGTCCTTCTGGCCTGTCTGCGATTGGTTGTTTTATGTCCTCATCTTTCCCCCTCTCTTGGTCTGGTGCTTGCTTGTACGAGTACCCTTTCTCTTTCTCTCTCTTCCTTTCTCCCTCTCTCTCTTCCCCGCTCCCCTCCCCTCTCTCTCCCGTCTGTCTCTTCCTCTCACTTTCTCACTCCCCCTCTTTCTCTCTCTCCCTCCCTCCCTCTCCCTTTTCTCTCCCTCACCTCTCCTTCTCTCTCTCTCTCCCTCTCTTTCTCTCCTTTCTCTCTCTTTTTCTTACTCTGTCCTCTCTCTCCTCTCTCCTCTTTCTCTCTCTCCCTCCCTCTCTACCTTCCCTCTTTCCCCCTCACCTGACCCAACCTGGATTCTTCATGACTGGCATTTTTTAAGAACATAGAGAAATCATCCCCCCCCCCCCACCGCCTCCATGAAGAAGAGAGGGAACCATTTCTTCTCCTGAACTATTTGAAACGCACCTAAACTACAAGAGTCTCTCTCGGCAGAGAACTTGGTCCCTAGCAACTTGTATCTTTTTTCTCACATTTTTTCTTATAGCATCAAAACTTCACGACTATCTTTATTTATTATAAAAGCAGCATTGTACACCCTGAAACAAATGTTAGAAGACATTAACAGCCAAAGTCTCCTAATCTCCCCTGCGACCCTAACATACCCTCACCAGCCTAACAAAACCGTGCGTGATTTCTGAATTCTCCTCCTGTCTTTGTGCTCCATGGACTTCGCACAGTTGTAGCAATTGGCAAAACTTAGTCCACAAAGAGCTTCTATCCCTGCAAACAACTTGAGTTTAAGCATTTTAAAATAAACTCAGTGTAGCAGGATGACCTGACGCGACACCGATTCTGGGATTGGTTTTGGAAATCTTGAAATGCAAAAGCAGTGGCCTCAACTTGGAGCAGCCTGTCCTGGACAGGACTGCTGTTGGCTCACGTATGTTATTGTTCAGACAGAAAAGCTGGACTTTGGGAAATGTCCCTTTGGGCAAGTTGATGATTGGAGGTATTGGAGCGCAGGGCCGGAGGGAGAGAGGGAGCTTCTCTTGAAGAGAGGGACAAGTCAGTCCCGGGGCTGGCAAGGATTAACCAGCCAGCTTCACACAGCTGGCAGGGAAAGAAATCCTTCCCTCTCTAGGTCGGGGATAAAATGGGACCAGTCTGCACGCTGTGACAACTTCAAAATGCTGCTCCTGGCCACAAGAAGGCAGGAAGTGCCCCCGATAAGGAACAGGCAGGGGTGTTTGCAGCATGCCTGGGCCTAACCTGTGGTCATAAATGATACTCCACGTCATTCTTCCTCTCTTCTATGGTCCCTAAACATTGAGCTTGGAGGTTCCAGCCTGGTCTTTGTTACCTGAATTCATTCTCCACAGCTGCTGAGTGAGTTACTGCATGCTGGGCTGGAAACAATAACGTTCTGGAGGAGGAAGTTCAAAATCAAGATGCCAGCAGAGCTGTGCTTCTCACGGAGGCTCAGGGAGAACCTCTCCTGCGTCTTCCAGCTCCCGCTTCCAGGTGTTTCTTGGCTTGTGGCTGCATCACTGTCACCTGTGTCTTCACAAGGCCTCTTCCTGGCCACCCGTGTCTTCTGTCTCTTGTAAAAACACCCTCTGTTCCTGGAGTCAGGGCCCACCCTGGTGATCTAGGATGATCTTATCTCAAGATGCTTAACCTAATTATTTTGCAAAGACCCATTTTCCTAAAGAAGTACATTCACAAGTTCCAGATTTATTTTTTTGAGGGGGAATCACTTGACCTACTACCATTGTGGCATATATGGAATTAAAGACAGTACCACCTTTGAGAACAAGCGGACAGGTTGAAAGTGTTGTCCCTACAGCCAGGGTAGGGACAGCATCCCCAAGAGGATGCATCTGGGCACAGTAGAGGTCTCACAAGGGCACCAGGAATGAAAGAATCAGCAGAGGCAACAGAGAACTATGACCAAGAGACTGAATTCCTGCACCCAGGGGACCAGCAACATCCCAGGACCTGGGAGATGCCACTTTGAGGTTCTGAGGCTGATTCTGCTTCCTTCCAAGATGGCAAACCAGCAGGACAGCTGGCCCCCTCCCTAAAACTAACCCTGGAGGAGTGCTGGAGGGGAAGCAGTGCAAGAGAGAGACCAGCACAGCTCGGGAGGGAGGAAGCAGAAATAGGACGGTGGGAGTTCTGCTCCTTGTTCTCACCACCATCACCCCAGGATGAACAGAGCTGGCCCCACACCTGGGAAGTCTCCAGCTTCTGCATCCCACATTTGCAGAGATCAAGTGAGGGGAGCCCCAAGGCCTTGTGCTTGTGAGGCACTAAGGTAAACAGGTGGAACTAAAACCAAGAAGGCCCTTCCCTGTCTACCCCTGCAGAGCAGGTGAATTAGAAGGTAAGGAGTGTTCCCTCCTAATGGTGTTGCTCCCCAGAGTGGGAACAGAAGAAGAAGGTCTGATGCGGGGAGTGACTTGGGGCAGTGGAGGTGCCCCACTCGGCCCTCTGGTGCCCGGACACTGCACCCTAGAGCTTTTCTTCTCCATCCACCCCCAGCTCAAAGGCGCTTGCTCGCAGGGCGTCATGCTCCACAGATACTTATTTCCTGACAAAACACCCCATATCTCTTGAGGGGCATACATGTGCCAAAAGAAGACGACATTTGAGAGCCATGGCCATTTCAAAAGGAAAACAATGTGTTGGGTGATTGTGTGCATAAAAGAATAATTAGAAAAGAAAAAGCAATCTGTTTGAAATTGGCCTAAACCAACAGGAAGAAAAGAATAATTTTCAAAATGTTAAAAATATGACTGTCATACAAATCATAAGAAATACATATTTTGACCCAGTTTTACGTAGCTAAGTAAATCCAAAAGAATGGAAAGCTGGTTGAAATGAAAATTTGAAAGACGGAGTATGTAAGAAAGGTTACTCGAATATTATTTCTCAATCAGGCACAAAAACCAATTAAAATCTTACAGAGCAAACAAAAAAGAACAAAATAATTACAACCTTCCAAGGTATCTTTTTCTACCACACAGAAAATAGTCTGTATTTCTCAGTTATCGACAGGTAAACTTGTAGCCCAATATGAGCCCTAAGCAATTGTAATAGTATGTCAAAAGTAACTCACTTAGAGATAATCTTTGAACTAGGCAATGTTCCAGAATGACCATGTTCAATGAACTTGCACTTTTCTTTTGCCTTAATTCCAAGTTCTTGTACAAGTTTTTTTAAAGAGAGATAGGATATCAGCAATATGAAATGAGAATAAGAAAATACAAAAATAACAAAACAGAATTCTTTGCCACAAAATTAGGAAGCACAAAAGACTGAATAGCAGAAGGAATTCGGCTAAGAAAATAATCAGTGATTTGGAAGACAGGATTTGGGAAATTTCTCAAGATAAAGAATTAAAAGGAAAATTAATAGAAAATGTAAAACTTAAGAGAAATAGAGAATAGAAGTTAAAGTGCTATATTTACATGAAAAAAGAAGTCCCAGTAAAAGAGAGCTAGATAAGAAGATTTGAAATTTGAATAATGGAGATATATCTTCTGAAATTAAAAAAATAATGGCCTAGTATAGAAAGAAAACCATAAAATACCAAAGAGAATAGAGAAGGAAAAGCCCACATTCAAATACACCATAAAGAAATTTAAGGTTTTATCTATATATATGTACATATATATATACACACACACATATAGCTAATTACATACAGAAATTATAAAAACTTAAAGTCTAAGAGCACATAACATTTATAAAACAAGAATATGATACAGATTTTATAAAAAGCAATAGAATGCAAGAAGGTAATGATTTCAAAGTGTTCAGAAAAAGAACATAAAATTTAAAACGTTATTTTTAATTCATTTATGGGTTGATGGGCACTGGAGCTTCTTCCATGACTTGGCAATTATGAATTGAGCTGCAGTGAACAATCTGGTGTAAATATCCTTGTTGCTAAGTGATTTTTGGTCTTTTGGATATATACCTAGTAGAGGAATTTCAGGATCAAATGGCAGGTCTACATTTAAATCCCTGAGTGTTCTCCAAACTTCTTTCCAAAAGGAACATACTAGCTTGCATTCCCACCAGCAGGGCAGAAGTGTTCCCCTTTCTCCACATCCACGCCAACATCTGTAGTTTGGGGATTTTGTGATGTGGGCTACTCTTACTGGAGCTAAATGATATCTCAAAGTGGTTTTGGTTTGCATTTCTCTGATGATTAAAGATGAATAAATTATGGTATATGTATACCATGGAACACTATGCAGCATTAAAAAATGATGGAGACTTTGCCTCTTTTATGTTTACATGGATGGAGCTGGAAAATATTCTTCTTAGTAAAGTATTTTAGGAATGGAAAAAAATATCCAATGTACTCAGTGCTACTATGAACCAATTTATAATCACTCACACTTTCATATGAGAGAAGGGAAGGGAGATGGGAGGGGCGGGGGTGGTTTGATGGAGGGAGGGTGAAGAGTGGGACCACACCTATAGAGCATATTGCAAGGGTACAAGTCAAATCTATCACGTATAGAACATAAATGTCTTAACACTGTGATTAAGTAAATGAGGTGAAAGCTATGTTAATTAACAGGATGTAAGCACTCCTATTTATACAAATAATCAACACATTGAATTCCACAAAGGCATAAATGTATTTATGATCTATGTATATATAACTTAATAAAAAAATTTTTTTAAGTTATATTTAGTATTTTGAAAAGTCTTTTAAATATGAGGGCAAGATAAATAATATTATAGGTGCCATATCCCAAATAAATGACAATAGAAAGACCCACCGTGAGAACAGTGAGAGATAAATCCAGGAAATGTTACAAAGGAAACATGAAGGAGGCTGATCAAAACTTCCATAAGCAGAAAATACCAAACAAAATGAAATAATATATTAAAACATAATACATATACCCCAAGAAGTAAATGATTAAAATATATTTTAGATATTTATTAAATAAAAATTGACACATTGAATTTTTAAAATCCTGGCATATGTTATCTAAAACAAAAATCCTAAAGAATAAAAAATTGAAATTAAAGAATGGAAAAGAAAAATATCTCAAGAAAATTCCAAACAAAAAATATCATATAGATATGCTAATATGATTTAAACTAGACTATTAGAAAAAAAGCGTTATTAAAGATAAAGAGAGCTACTTAATGATTCCACATTTAGCAATTTTTAAAATTCTATTCATTGAATAATCTAAAAATATACAAAGAAAAGTAATAGAAGTGCTGAGAAAATTTGATAAACCACCATGATAGCTGGAGGTTTCAACATACCTCTCTATATTATTGGCAGGCCAAGTAGAGAAAAATTGTCCAGAACAAACACAATACAGACATCACAATCAACTTGAATTAATAGACATATGTTGACTAACCAACAACTTTATAATGGAAATTTTTCAAGCATATATGAAACTTTTAAATTTTAATCACATACTAGGCCCACCTTAAAACTGTTAATGAATTTCAAATTGCATATCACAAAAAAAAAAAAAAAAACAAATTGCATATCACTCAGACTGATTTCTGACTGTAGCTCTTTTAACTTAAATATGAACAAAAGGAAATAAATTCCCCCAGTTTGAAAATTGGAAAATCCTTTGTGCTTAGTTTATAGTTAAAGAAGGAATCATGATAAAAATTATTTCTCATATAAGCTTTTTTATTTTTTAATTATTGATTTACAGATTGTAGTTCTGCATATTAATGGGATACAAAGTGATGGTATGATTTATGAATATAATGTGGAATAATTAAATCAATCTCATTAACATATCATCACCTCAAACACAGTCAGACACTGCGTATCATGACGTTTAACTCAATGAAAACCCAGATATGCCAAGGTGGTCCCGTAAGATCAGAAAGGTACTTGCTTACTGTACCTTTGTTATGTTTAGATACACAGATACTTATCATTGGTTACAACTGCCTACTGTATTTAGCAGGTAACATGCTGTCCAGGTTTGTATAACCTAGACATAGTGGCTACATGTTTGTTGGGTATACTCCATGATGTTTGCACTGCAACAAAATTACCAAATGAGGCATTACTCAGAACTTATACCAGTCATTAAGCAATGCATAACTGTTCTTACCATTTTTCGTGGTGAGAACAATTTAAATTTAGTTTCTTTACAATACATTACAGATGGCCCCTGACTTACTTTGACTTACAATTTTTTGACTTTACTGTGATGTGAAAGTGATATGCCTTGACTTACAATGATGTCATCCTAAGCTGAAACCCATCATAAGATGAAAAATATCCTAAGTTGAAAATACACTTTTACAGAGGAGCATCTGTTTTACTTACTATATTCACCAGGCTGTGCAATGCTTCAAAGGAAAAAACAAAAACCCTGATTCTGCTTCCCAAATTGAGCCTTTGTACTTTGACCACTTTTCTCCCCACTTTCCTTACTCCAACTCCAGCCCCTGGTAACCACCATACTCTCTGTTTCCGTGTTTGATTATTTTAGGTTCCAAATGTAAGTGAGATCACGTGGTATTTGTCTTTCTGTGCCTGGCTGGTTTCACTCAGCATAATGTTCTTCAATTCCATCCATGTTTTCATTTGTGACATGTCTTTGTTTTTAAAGGCTGGATAGTATTTCATTGTGTATACACATCACATTTTCTTTATCCATTCATTTGTTGATGGACGCAGGTTGCTTCCATCACTTGGCTCTTGTGAATAGCCCTCCAATGAACATGGCAGTGCAGATGTCTCTTTAATATACTATTATCAAATCTCTTGAGTAAATAAAGTGAAATTGCTGAATCATATGGTAATTCTATTTTTAATTTTTAAATAACCTCCATACAGATTTCTATAATAGCTATACTATGGTGATGTTTGTGCAACATTATGAATATGTTTAATACTAAACTATACACTTAGCAATGGTTAAGATGGTTAATTTTATGTCGTGTATTTTGCACAATAAAGAAATTGGGTAAAAAAGTTTTAAGTGCCGATAAAATAATACTACCAACAAACTCTTTGCCAGTAATTTTGAAAACTTAGAGAAAGTAGATAAACTATGAGAAAAAATGTAACTTACTAAACCAACTCATGAAAAAATAAAAACATGAAATAGTCTTATAGCTACTAAAGAAATGAAAGCTATGCCTTAAAATCTTCCCACAAATTAAATACTTGACCTGGTTTTACAAGTGACATTTTTCCACACTTTTAAGTAACAGACTCTCCCAATTTTATGCAAACATTTGCAGAAAATAGAAGAGGAAGAATAGTCCTCAGTTTATTTATATAGTCAGCATAGCTCAGATGCTAAAACCACAGAAAGATGCCCTGGAAAAGAAAAAATCGTGCTATTCTATCTTCAATATGAATGCAAATGTTCTTTAAAATATTACCAAATATAACTAACCTAAAGACATACTTAAGAAATAATATACCTTGACCTTATTGGTCAAGGATGATTTAATACTTTGCAAATCAAGAAATATAATTCACCATATTAAGAGATTAATAGGAAAAACCATGTAAATTTTCAGCAAATATAGAAAAAGAACTTGATAAAATGCAATGCCCATTTTAATATAGCCTCATTAAGTTACTAATAAACAGGAACTTTCATATCTCATAAAGAATATCTACTTTAAAAATCTAGAGAAAATACAATCCTTTGTTATTTTTGTAATTATAAAATAATTACAATTACCACTCATATTCCAGGTTATACTGGAAGTTTTAACCAGTAAAATAAATCAAGGGAAGAAATTGGACTCATGAGGATTTGTAGATGATATGGTCTTTTAAATAAAAGAATCTACAGATAAATTATAGGAATATAAGAATTAAGCAAAATAACTAAAAAAACATAAAAAGAGAAGGCATTTATAAAAGCATTAAAGAATAACCAAGAATATATTTATGCAAGACTCTACAAGTACAGTTTTACAACTTTATTAAGTATTTTATTTTATTTTTTTGTTAGAAAAAGGAAGAGTTATTTAATACAATGTGAGGGAATTCTTAATTAGCAATTCATAAAACTATCTATGGCCCTTACCTCTATCCATATACCAAGTGCCAATTTAATTTCATATACATTCAAGAGTTACATAATTAAAAATAACCAATCAGAGGGGGAAAAACCAGAAGAAAACAGAAGTGAATATTTACCAAACTTGGATGTAGAAAAGACTTTTTTTTTATATTTTATTTTTTATTAAGTATTTATCAATCTCTTCATTTATTTAAAAGCATTAAATAAATGAAGAGATTGATAGATTTGGACACAAAATAAACAAAATATTCCTCCTATAGTCTTATTCTTCAAAATATTCTTTCAGGAAAGCAAAAAAGAAAGTTAAAATTTGATAGAAGATATTTCTATTACTCAGCCCCAACAAACAATTATGTACAGAACATGAAAAGATCCTTTCAAATCGATAGAAAAAGTACAAACAACCTACAAGAAAAATAGACAAAAGCCCAAATAGATATTTCCTAGAAGAAATACACGGCCAAGAAATATAAGATGTCTTTAATCATAGAGTTGAAATATAAGACCATCTTATAACTTATGTTACAGTTAATAAAGGGAGAAAAGGCTCAGCGCCTGTGGCTCAACGGGCTAAGGCGCCAGCCACGTACACCTGAGCTGGCGGGTTCGAATCCAGCCCGGGCCCGCCAAACAACAATGACGGCTGCAACCAAAAAAAAATGGCCAGGCGTTGTGGCGGGCGCCTGTAGTCCCAGCTACTTGGGA
>CAUYRH010169128.1:0-30991 GCA_963574655.1 Perodicticus potto
CTTCCCATACAATCGGAGATATTTTTATCCACCTGATTAATGTAACATTCATGATATTTTCTCATTTACTATGTGAAAACAATTTTGATCCGTATTTAGAAGATTTCTCCTGACCCTTCACATATGCACCACAAGTGTGAGACATTTTATCATTTTAAAGGCTACCAACAGCTTTCTTCAAAGTAAAAAAGAAATGGAAATGCCAAAATGTTGGTCTTACTATGTGAGTCATCCTTCGATGATCCCACCAGCTTCATGAAGTGTTTTCATGGGGCTCTTCCTTCATTTGTTCTCTGCGTCTACTAATAACCTTGGACAGATGAGATGTGTGAAATCCAAAATCACGGAAGTGTATTGAGCCAAAGCACCTAGAACAGTACACTTGAGCTTTAGGAGAGATCGAAATCACCTCAGAACTATGTTGAACAGTATTGACTCTGGTCCAAGCAGTCCTGGATTTGAATTCTGTTTCTTCCACTTAGGAGCTTTGTGGCTTTGGATAAATTATTTACCCTGTCTACACCTCAGTTTCTGTTCTATAGAATGAGGTCTTAGTATCCCCTTCCAAGAGTTATTGTGAGGATTAAATGAGAGAACACATACAGACTGGTCAATACATTTTTCTTGGAAGCTTTGTTGCTATTACTACTTTGTGTAAGAGCAATCTCTTAGGTATGAGGGTCCTCTGTTTTCTCTTCTGCTAACTTTGAGCTGGACGAGAACAGACACAGCATCATTCATTTCTGAATCGCTGGTACAAAACTTGGAGCCTGACACATAACAGGGGTTCCACAAATGTTTACTCAGTACTGATTGAAAAATAAGCAGGCACAAAGAGGGACAAAACTCATGGCACAGGGGAGTCAAAGATTTTTAAGTCACACGAATGACAGCTTTAGTTTTTTATTTTCTTCTATTTTTTAATCTTTCATTTAAAAAAACCCCTATTAACCATATCTAACTGACAGACAAGTGAAATAGTAGGTATCTCTCATTAACGAGCAGCAGAAACCAAATGTTTAAACCTTACCCTAACCTAGAGTCCAGCTGCTCTGCCATCCTCTTCCCATGTACTTCCCCTGCCCCAAAGGAACCCAAGAAAGTTCCTGTAAAGGTGTAAATTTACCCAAGAAACTTACACATTAAGATTTCCCCCACTGAGTTCCTCTCTGAAGGGATGATTAGAGATTTAAAATCAACAAAGGGCACAGATGTCTCCCTGAAGGTAAATAAAGCAGCAGTAGGTTCTTGAGGCCAAATGAAAACACCATATACATTACTAAGTCATGTAATGTATATGGTCATGTATATGTATACATTACTAATTACATATACATTAGATAAGTGATGATTAAGTAGAGGAAAACTAAATATGAAATGCAGGAAAATGGAAAATGACAGAATAACAGTTAACATGGTTTTAACTGAATGAGTTGGGGGAGGGTGTCTAAATTCTGCATAGAAGATTTTATATCCAAAGCAACCTAGTTTAAGGGTCGTTTTTGTTTGGGGGGATTTTTGCTAACAGGTATATTTTTTACTCACAATAATTTTTGTTACAGTCAGTTAGAAACTACAAAAAAGAGTAATATATATTTGTAAATTAGGGTATTAAATAAGATGGGAAAATATATCAAAAAAACACATTTTTAAAGAATTTCTGGGGAAAATTTTGTACCATATCCTTCTGAGTTTTTTCACTTTTATTTTTTATCTTACTTTTTGATCTTTTTGAGTGTACCAAAGCAAATTCTCAGTTGCACTGAGGCTATTTGGTTGCTTTGTTGTTGGATTTTTTTTTTTCTTTTTTGAGACAAGGTCTCACTCTGTCACCCAGGCTGGAGTGCAGTAGGCCTCATCACAGCTCACCGTCACCTCAAACTCTCAGACTCAAGCAATCCTCCTGTCTCAGCCTCCTGAATAACTGGGACTACAGGCATGTGCCACCATATTCACCTTATTTTTCTATGTTTTTGTAGAGACAGGATCTTGCTTTTGTTCACGCTTTTCTCAAATTCTTAGCCTCAAGCAATCCTTCTGCCTAGGCCTCCAAAGTACTAGGTTTACAGGTGTGAGCCACCCTGCCTAGGCTCATGTTTGGATTTCATATCCAGAAATACACAAAAATGATCATTTTATTAAAAATCTAAATTGCACAAAGTGCACCTTTTGTTTCTACACTGAGTTCAAATTTATAAATGATGTGTTGGTAACTTATTTTTCCTCACTCTCTCATTCTTCTTTCTACCTGTCTTTAAAAAATAGATTATTTTTCTCACTATGATTTATAGTTTTTAATGAATTTCTCATCTGGGAAGGAGAAGGTTCAGCAGTAAAGTTTTGTACCACTTCTTAGATATTTGGATTTGACCCTCATACACTACGGGCTCAATAAAATTTACTACATTGTACTTGAGTGTCCAGTGAAAGAGAGAGAAATGTTCCACTTGTGTCCCCACTGTGGTGTCTAAAGATCTAAAGCTCTCTTTCCAAAGCAAAGTCCTGATTCCAGGCTGCCCGGGTGCAATCCAGGAGCAGACTGGGCCTTCTCCCGGAGGGCCCACGCCTCCGGAATGTTCTTCCCCTCCTTATCGGACACCGGCTGAAATGTGTGATGCTGTCTGGTCAGTCAGGCATGTTCCTGAGGCCTGTGGGTGGACGGGGATCAGAGATTAAAGTGGTGGCCAGTCTTTATTTATTTTGCCTACAGAGCAGTCTATCCAAGCCTTCGTTTATAGGGACGGGAGATGCTCTTGTAACAGCAGAGAACATCATTAGCGTTTCATTTCCCCTCCCAGTGACCTGTCCACAGTGGTTGTACTCATTTTGACCCAATCAGGGGACAGAAACAGTTTCCTGGCCAGGGGATGAAATGCAAGGTAGCTCACCTCCCAGGCCAGGCTAGACACATGGAGACGGCATGGTCCAGTGACCTAAGCAATGGGCTGGAAATTCCAGACTAATTATGCCCTTTCCAGCATCAAACTTGCTGTGTGATGCCAGGTGAAGCACCTACCTTCTCTGGACCTCTGCCTTTGCTGGTTTACTACATGCTAGAAGTGGCTGCTGCAGAGTAACAGGTAACTAACACCCTTTTGAGCCTCAGCTTCCCCATCTATAAAACAGGAGTGACTTCAGCAAGTGTCTTCATTGCCTCGCAGGGTCACTGTAAGACTAACATGCATATACAAAGCCCAGTCATGTATAGAATGCTCAACCAGTCGGTTCTCCCTCACACCATTACTAGTAATGGAGTAAAGCTGGGACTCAGCTCCAGGCTCGCTAACCCCCATATGAAGATCCAACAAAAAGGCAAACGCTTTTCTTTCCATGAACAACCAACAAATCTTGGACCCAGTGGGATATGGTTTCATGATACACAAACATTCCTGCAAGGGTTCAAGCATGTCCTAGAATTAGCTGAGTCCAGAAAAATCCCGAAGCTAGCACCCCTTAGGGGAATTTGTCAGTGCTGAGGTCAAAACCAAAACAATGTGGTACAACATTTTTATTTACAGTGAATGTCGAAGTTAACCACACTTCTTTTCAAGTTCTCAAATGTATAGGAAGTTTTGGCTTAAGGATTAAACACAGAAAGGCAAGCCAGCGATTCCTTGCACTGAATCGCACTGGGCCCATGCTTATTATATCCCTAGTTAATTCTTCCATAATTGGGGACCTGTGGTCTTTGCAAATGTCACAGTTTCACCACAGTGTATTTACTTCTGGGTGGATTAGCACGCATGTGTCGATTGTATTGGATTGCCAATTTTGTGGGAGTGATTTGAGAGCCTGCAGAATAAACTGTTATTTAACTTGGGGAAATGGGAAGAAAAAAGAATGGCAGCATTTTATGCTTTTCTCCCTTTGGTTCATATTTGCATGAAATCCTTATAAGCAAAGGCAGCTGGAATCCCAAGCATAATGATAACATTGGTGGTGAGAGGTTTAGACCTGGATGGAAGGTGGGGCATGTGTAGGAGGCAATTTTTCCAAGTAAATGTAAAGCATAAGAAATATTTAGTAGCAGAAATTACACATGGAGATTAGGAAAAAATAGATTTTTTTTTTTTAGGAACCTGTGCACACTGTAAGCCAGAAGTATTCAGCTAACTTGGTTTCCAAATAAAGACAATCACTCTCATACCCACTCGCAAGTATTCATCATTATATGGAATAATTACCTGTCATTCATCTAAAAGAATCTCTTGTTTGGCGATTGTTTATGCAAATAGCTAACTCCAAACTGACAAAATGAAGTCTCTCTTTTTAGTGAAATCTCCAGATGGAGATGGGACAACTAATGAGGCCATCCAGGGGAGTGCTGAGTTTTCTCAGGGATCCCAGCTAACTGTAAAGGAGCGCCCCGGGAACCTGCTCACTGGAGCAACGAGGCTACAGATTTGCTCTTTCCTCCTCCTTGGTTCCCACGTCTCGTTTCCGCCTTATCCTTCTGCCTTCTTTTATCTCCTGTACATATTGCAAATGATCTCTATAATGATCATGAGAGTATTTCACCTGAAAGACTCCTACAATGTGCACTGCAGAGCAGAGACGCAAACGCACCAAAACGGCGACCACCCCTACGATCCTGCCCACCAGACAAATGTTGGCCACAGTCTAAAGCCTGGTTTCCAGTCAGTCATCCCAAAGAGGAGGGCATCACTGCTAGCTAGGCCTCACCAGGTCTTGATTCAGCAGACTCTAAAAAGCAGGAAGACCTAATTATTGCTGTCTACTTTTCTTTAACAAGAAAATAAAAAGCTACAATGAAAGTGTGCAGGAATAAAAGAAGAACTGACTGAGCTGGGCAACTGGAAACTTGGTTTGTAGTTCAACACTGTTTCTGACTAGGTCACAGAGTTGGAGGAAGTCCCATATCTCCCTGGTCAGTTTTCCCAGTCTGAAAATGGGTGGATGGGACTAGACCTGTAAACACTTTCAGCTTGTAACCTTTATGATTCTATTTTCACAACGTTCACTTTTTATTAACTACTTTTCTTAAGACATAAGCAATCTATTTATGTTATGTATTGGTGGTTAAAATAAATAAACAATAATGAGCAAAAAAAATCTATTATCTTACTGAGACAACTAGATTTGCAAATTGATGACATATGTATTTATTTCAAAATATATCAAAATGACCCTATGCCAGATACATTGAAATATATTGAAACAAGATTTTAGCACAATTTTTCTCAGCCAGGTGCAGTGGCTCGTGCCTGTTATCCCAGCACTCTGGGAGGCCGAGGCGGGAGGAACGCCTGAGCTCACAGGTTGGAGACCAGCCTGAGCAAGAGCAAGACCAGCTCTAAAAATAGCAGGCGTTGTGGCAGGCACCTATAGTCCTAGCTACTTGGAGAGGCTGAGGCAAGAGAATCCCTTGAGCCCAGGAGTTTGAGGTTGCTGTGAGCTGTGCTGCCATGGCAATCTACTGAGGGTGACAAAGTGAGACTCTGTCTCAAAAAATAAAAAAAATTTTTTCTCCAGAAGATATCACTGAATTTTTTGTTTATTATCAGAGCATATTGGGCCCCTTCTCTTTCACTCTATCCTATTGCTGCAGGTTTGGGTATGAATTAATATCGCTGCTACCTCTAACCCTCAAATAGAAAGGATACAACCTCGAAGGAGCCATGAAGATTGCTTGAAGCCAACTTCCCTTCCCCTTTTATCAATGAGAAAGTTGAGACTGAAAAATTCTAAAGTGACACATCAAACTTCATGAAGTCACTCTTCGTCACTCAAAGGCAGAAGCAGGGCTAGAACAGGGGTCTCCCAGCCCTAGTTGGAAAACTGTATCCTCTATGGCGCGCGCGCGCGTGCGTGTGCGTGCGTGCGTGCGTGCGTGCGTGCGTGCGTGCGTGTGTGTGTGTGTGTGTGTAGAAACAAGGTCTCACTTCCTCACCCAGGCTGGTCTCAAATTTCTGGCCTCAAGCGATCCTCTGGCTTCCCCCTCCCAAAGTGCTGGGATTACAGGCAAGAGCCACTGCACCCAGCTTGTTTGCACTCTTCACCTTCCCTGTTAAAAGAGGCCTTACCTTACTGTGGTCTTTTACTAGCAGGCTGCAGGAAGAGCCACCTTAAGGGCAGGAATGAGTCATGGGCCACAAACTGTGCTTAGTAGAAAAAGTATCTGAGCACACGTCCCTACCACCCCTCACGGTACTGGACAAGCAATAGAACTTTAATTTTCCCTTAATTCATTGAGTTTTCTTCCATATTGCACCAAATGAAGAGCTATCCCTGCCATAGATATTCCCAACAGATACACCAATATGTATAAATATTCCTACACATAACTTTTTGTTTTTTTCATTGTTAGGGAATCATTGAGGGTACAAAGAGCCAGGTTACTCTGATTACATTTGCAGGGTAAAGTCCCTCTAATAATAGTGTCCAACCCCCAAGAAGTGTATCACACACCATGACCCCACACCCCCCTCACTTCTTCCCTTTCTCACTCCCCCATACTCCCTACCCCCACCACGTATTAGCACCAGTTATCCTCATATTGGAATTGAGTACATCGGATTCTTGCTTCTCCATTCTTGTGATGATTTACTAAGAAGAATGTGTTTCAACTCCATCCAGGTTAATACAAAACATGGAAAGTCACCATCCTTTTTAGTGGTTGAATAGAATTCCATGGTATACATATACCACATCTTATTAATCCATTCCTGGATTGATGGGCTTTTAGATTGTTTCCACATTTTGGCAATTGTAAACTGAGCTGCAATAAACAGTCTAGTTCAAATGTCCTTATGATGAAATGATTTTTTTTTTCTGGGTAGATGCCTGGTAATGACTGGCAGGATCAAATGGAAGGTTTAGTTTGAGTTCTTTGAGGATTTTCCATGCTTCCTTCCAAAGGGTTGTATTAGTTTGCGGTCCCACCAGCAGCTACACATACCTGTAGAAAGGAGAAGCCAGGAAACAATGTCAGATACTTAATAAATATTTGTTGACTGATTGAGCTTGCTCCAGTCAAAGGCACTAGATTTCCTGGCTTTCTTGTTTACGTGGAGATGGGGAAATAGCATCCACCCACACCTATCTCACGGAGAGGCCAAGGGAGTGAAAGAGACAAGGAGGATCAGATCCTTGGAAGAAAAGTACTATGCATCTTCAGATCTCATTGATATTAACCAGCAGCACCTGGTCCCTGAGACACTCCTTCTTGATCATGGAGAACTACTAGGCTAATTCTCAGTCTAAATATGGCCTCATTGCCCTGATCACTCCATCTAACCTTTAAATGTCCTTGCCAAAATTCCTCACCTGTTTGCTTTCCTGAGGTCACACCTGGCCCTGCTCAAGGTCACTTCAAGGGCATCTAGTCTTATCTTGTTCTCTATTTTTGTTTTCCTTATCTTGGCTCGACTGAAGAATACTGCACATTCTCAAAGACAAAGTGTGGGAAAAGCTTTCTTATCTTGGATAAAACCTTCTGAATGGTTCTGATTATGTCCACTCAACTCCTAGATGAGAATCCCTTATTCTGGTTCAGCAGAAGAAACTGATCCAGAGATTGGAGCTGGTATGTCCAGGGTTTCATCACTGGTTGGAGGAAGAGGGGTGAAAATCTCTTTCATATGGTAACTTTTTATGCTCCTTTTTTACTCTATGCTCCCAAGTTGTCAAATCTGACGTGTTTCATTTTATTTCAGGGTGTAAGTGTATGTTGTTATCTCCCTACAAAATCAAGCACAGTGACTGATAGTAGATGCTTAATAAATACACGAATGAATGAATTAATTCCAAATGTGTTTTTTGTTTTTTGTTTTTTTTGCTACCCTTTGCTCAGTTTTCAGCACTTACCTGGATGAAATTCTGTTTCAGTGGTTCTTAAACTTGAGCATGCATCAGAATCACCTGGTAGGTTTATGAAACAGATTTCTGGGCCCCACCCCAGAGTTTCTTATTTGGTCTGGACTATGGCCCATTAATTTGCTTTTGTAACAAGTTCTCAGGGGATGCTGATATTGCTGGTCTGGGAACTGCACTTTGAGAACCATTGGTCTTTCTTATCCAAGTACTACATAGGGTCTCACTTTTTAAAAGAGCTTCATTTAAAAAAAAGTTCATTTTCAACCAATTAAGGGTTTTATACACACTCACCACTTTTCTCAGGCATATTCTTCATCAGTGGTCTGATTTGCTTACCTATTTTCGTAAGCAGCCCTATTCAAGATAATCTGCGATGCTACTATATGAGGTCAGACAATTAAGTTCAAGAACTCATCCTAGAAAAAGTGCTTTGAAGGGTGGTCAGGCACTGACATCAGTGCATAGCTTCCCAAAAGCAGCACTTCCAAGATGACTGTCGGGATAGTCAGCGTAAGGTATGTAGCACCTCTTCTACAATGAATTCTCAAACTTAATTATCTAACCTCATACATCTGTATTTGTACTATTCTTTCTATCAAGGATTAAGTCTAGTCTAGAATATTTTTTCCCCACTTAAATGATTATTCTTTCCCTATTCACACCAACAATGCTTATTAGCATAGGCCCACATCTTACTCCCCAACTTAAAAGAAGTTAGCAGCGGCATTGTATTAGATTGACCATTACTATTCAATATTTGTTACAGAAAATCTTAAAATTTGGAATTGGTATAGACCACAAACCCATTTTACAGATGAAGAAACTGATGCACATAGAGTTGTAACTTTTCTTTTCTTTTTTTTTTTTCTTGCAGATTCTCACCTATCGCCCTCAGTGGAGTGCTGTGGCATCACACAGCTCACAGCAACCTCCAACTTCTGGGCCCAGGCGATTTTCTTGCCTCAGCCTCCCAAGTAGCTGGGACTACAGGTGCCCACCACAACACCCAGCTATTTTTGTGTTGTAGTTTGGCCAGGGCTGGGTTTGAACCTGCCACCCTTGGTACATGGGGCTGGTGCCCAACCCACTGAGCCACAGGCACCACCCGAGTTGTAACTTTTCCAAGATATCACAGGTCAATTGTAGCACAACCAAGACTAGAACCCAGCTCTCTTTCTTCATTTTTTTTTTAACCCTACCATATGGCCTCTTTGGCATTATGTGTGAGATTATAATTATGTGTGACACTATTGAAATGTCCAATTTATCATTTTCTTCAAACCTACTTCTATTTTGAAAGTCTTCCTACAGTTAACGATAATTCCTCCAATAACTAATTATACAAAGATACCGCTTTTTTAAAAAAACACACTTACAATAGATACTTTCCATTATGTGAGGATCTCAATCATCTCAGGTACAATGCTTAGTACTTGGTATTCTCATTTAATCTTTATTAAACCCTAGAGGTAGGTATGGTCCCCAATTTACAAACATAAAAACTGAGACACAAGAAGTTATTTGCCCACACTACTAGGATTACAATTTATAACTACCATTTCTTTTCTGAATCCTCACTAGACAGAGAGGTTCACAAGGGCAAGGATTATACTCATCTTAATTACTACCTCCAACCCAGTGCACAGCTTGCAGAAAGGGCTCAACAGACATATGTCGAATGAACGAATGAATGAACATCCCTTTCAATAGTCTTGTCTTACCAACTACTTCTACACTCACTCGACCATGTCCTTTAATAACAAAAACTTCTAATTGTCCAGGAATTATGAAGGAACATGCTTCCTTATGCAGAAAATGCTATCATTTATTATTACTCCCTTCAAATCTGCACCCTAACCATTTTGTCCAACTATTTAGCATGTTTGGACCCCAAGGCTTCACTGGCAAAGTGCCTTTTAGTTATTCACAATGAATTGTCCCAGTGGTAAATGTGACTCATCATCTCATCATTCCCATTTGACACAGGGGAAACACATAACTAAGTCACATCCAAGGTCAAAGTCAAATGAATGGAGGAGTCAGGCATGAAACTAGTGACCCTGGCCCCGAATCTAGTTAGTTATGCCTCTGGCTCCCGGTCTCTTCCAAGATTTCTACATAGTTCCAAACTCTCCTCCCTTTGCCAGATGTTTACCACACCTTTCAAGTGGAAGCAAGTCCTTTCAATTAGGCTCACCAGGGGAAACCCACTCTACTCTGAAGGAAAAACAGCCAAACCAGTTCGCCTAAAATAAGAACTGACGTGATTCTTTGTCTGAATTCTGAAGCTGTTCTGACAGCATTTTCGGCTTGGCGAAGGTCCCACCAGTAATGAACCAGAATGTAAAAACAAAGGGTGTTCTCATGTTGTTTCCCAGCCAAAGAAGGCTGTCTGAGCACTGGGTGAGGATCGGAATATCGGGATGTTTATCTGAGTCTTGAACTTGACTTTTCCCTACCTAAATACTCCGTCAAGTTCCCACCAGTGTGCACACACAGGAAAACTATGTGTCCTTGTTTCTCCAGGTGTCCCAGAAAACAAGCCAATTTCTACAGTCACTTAACAATTCTCCTCTGGATATCTCCGGATTTTGTGTTCTCTTGGGGGGAATGAGTGGCTGCGGGGGGCGGGGAGAAGGTCTTAAAACTTCAACATAGAATTTAATTGAAGTGCTATGACTTGTCTTTATTCCCAATTTCATAATCCAATTTCATGTCTATACTAGCATTTTAATGGTGCCACACTTGTGTAGTTCCTTTGAAATTTTCATAATCTCATTAATTAAAGAATTGAGGAATATAAAGGTTGAGAGTGAAAAGGTGATGCAAGAACAAAAGCATAGCTCAAGACTTGAATATTTAATTAGATTTATCATCAAGATATTCCTTCTGGAGTGAAAAATCACTCCCGACCAGCTTCCTGTGGAACTAACCTAAGAAACAACTAATAAAGGTCATTTCAACGGTCTTTCCAGGTTTTCCAAAATTTGAGACAACAAACCTCAAACCCCAAAGAATTTCTCTGGAGGGATTTCCAAGTTAAACTGGGAACCACAAATAATTAGAGTAAGCACACTGGTTCACAGTAGCTGCTCTGGCAAATTCGCCACAAGGGCATTCCTTGGCATACTTGGTGAGTTGGCTTCCAGACAAGAGGGACCAGAGAAGGAATCTTCATTCCCACCTCAGTGTCTTTTCCACACTTTCTCCCCCAGTCCCTTCTTATAACAAAGAGAAGAACCTCAAAATTCTAGCCCTGATTGCTTCAAATGGGTTAAAAAATTACAATCAAATGAAACGTATCATGGGGTAAGGACAGGGCTTGAGCTAATTTATACTTTGTGCTTCTCTAGTTCATCTGAATTTTTTTTTTTTGTCTTAACTGCTTAAATCAGGGGCAGAGTTAAAGCTGGATAGGACTTGAAAGCTCAGATATTTACAGGAGAAAGCATATGACATCAATGCATATAGCAGGCTGGGTGTGAGAAGCACACTTCCCACTCAGTCTAGCTTTATTTTCCCACTTTTAATGAAGACACGGATGTAAGAAATAGATTGTCTTTACCTTAATTCTACTACACGAAGATAACATTCCAAGTGCAATGGTACATGGTACATGGCAGGTGACAGTAGGCCTCAGCGCTGGCAGTCGGAGTGTCAGAACCCAGGGCCGACATGTTTCAAGAGAAGCCAGAACTCTGGACTTTTCCCATGTTGGCAACTTATTCAGCATTTTGTTGTTGTTTGTTTTTTTTTAGGAAACACTATTCCAATTAACACTGTGTGGACCAAAAAACAAACAGAAAAGTGAAACGGAAAACCAGCATGCAACCTCTAATTTCAGGTCCAGAGATCGTGGTTAGATGGGTTCCTTCCCTTCACTTTCCACCTCCTTGCCCTCATCCCACTCCTCCCAGGCTTCAGCCTTCTCCATTTCCCCTCCACTCACAGCCCTTGCTTTTGACTGAATCTAAATTCCACATATAACATCAGGTTCAGCCAAGACAGAATGACAGAACTTGTTTTCCTCCACGCTTCCTTATGTGAGGTTATTTCTTAGGAGAACATGCATTTTGTGAAGTTTCCCCTCAGTTGTGGTGGTTGATCTGCCCTTATGTATGTGCGTAGCATAGTGTCTTTCCATGAACAGTACATTTCTAATAAAAGGTGGGGGGAAAAGCCTGTCCTGGTGAGGAGTTACAGCTGTGGATGTGAAATGAAGCAGTGCCAATCGGCCCACATCAAGTTGAATTCCAGACATACAGGAACAAGTTAAGCAAACAACGAAGGAAAGACTATATCATAATCATAATATGGAAGCTGTTCAACTTAGAGGATCAGTCAACATTGGGCACGGAAATCTCCTTCAATGTAAGCTCGCTTCAAATCCACTCATTGTACATCTTAGGGAATTGAGATCTGAAGAGAGTCAATGCTTGAGAAGAGTTAGAAACATAACTACTGAATCAGGAAGTTGGATCTAAGGCACAAGTCCCCAGTTTCCACATGAAATGTGGTTTATATTATTAGCTATTCCACCCACACGATTGTTGATTGGAGAATTTATTCACTGAGCTAAAATGGGTAAAAAGAAGGCTACCCTTTGTCTTCCATACTTACTCATTTTGGAATCTACACTTAGATGGCATCTCACCATAGCTCTCTATTTCCAGAGATGATGAACTACCATATTATTATTTATTATTATTATTATTTGTGTTCACTAAGCAGTGAATCAAGGCTTCCTATTCAACCATTTGCTCCTTGCTCTATGATTGGCAGGATCTACTTTGCTACACAGAAGAGTGATACACAAATCAATGTAAGTACGTCATGATTCATCTTTGTATACTTTCTTCCTAAAATTAATCAGAAGATGACAGTATCTCACTCAGAAATACACAACTAAGTAATTTCTTTATTTTTTTTTTCAGTTAAATAATTTCTATGGGCAGACTCTGAGAGGCTGAAGGCATCCTTTATATATTTCTAGCTCTCAAGATTCTGGAGTAGATTTGGTCCCAATTATCTCAGCCCATGAAAAAGTGTCTCAACCTCCTAACTCCTAGAGAGTGATACAGCATGGTGCTGCGGTGGCCCTGAGCTGGGGAACAGCAGCGGCCACGGATGTGTCTGCTTTGGGATTCAGTTTGCTTGTCAGTGAAGCGAGCAGGTTCAATGAGATGACTCTGCAAGTCTCCTTAAAGTTTCACCATCCACTTCTCCTGCCACCACGAGTGGAAACTGATTTGAGATTTTCTGATGAAAACACACATATACATAATTGACAACTTTGAGGGCTAACATATTGTGTAAGGTTAATTGCTTAAGTGGTAAAGATATGAAATAATTATTCTTTTGCTGTTGCTGCTGATGCTGTCAGTTTAAATACTTTTTATAGTGTCTTTGTATTTCCAGATATTTGTTTATAAAGTGTTGAGATGATCAGCCTTTGTGTTTTAACAACACACACACACACACACACGCATAGACTTTTTTTAACCTTAGTCTTTTAAGAAACACAGAAGCAAAAGAAAAGGAAACACTTGCAATTTCTTGGCTTTTGTCTCAATGGGAAAGCCCTTCTCATTTTTTTACATCTTTGACTTTTTTCAAAACACATCACAGAAAAGGAAAGAAATTATAACAGAGACGCTAAAAAGTCTATACACTGCATTTCCACCCATTCCCTTGACATATCCACATCTTGTGATGGTTCTTTAACAATGAGTTGAAGATTGATGCCTTTTGGGATAATGAAGCATGGAACTACTTTTTAAGACATACAGCTCCTTTCTCAGCTCCTTCTCTGCATGGGCCAGGATATCAGGAAAAATCAGCAGATTTCCAAGTGTTAATGTTCAACCAGGTACAGTGATGGGTAGAAAGCACCGAGAGCAAGACAGATTCATTTGACACGTCCGTCATTCCAGCCCATTGAAGTAGCCATGTACTGGCCTTGTACGTTGCCTTGTCTAATTAGCTGCTGAGCTGTTCCCTGGCTCCTTCTTCCCAATTGAGACTTAGCGGGAAAACTCCTGTCACCAGGCGTGATGAAGTGCCTTGATTGTGCTACAAGATGTCCTGTGGATGCAGTCCAGACTGTTTCCACTAATCATCAACTTTGCAGATTCCAACACTAGGGCTTATCCACCAGGGTAGGAACTTTGCAAAACTCAGCATGAATGATCTGTAGCTGCAGAAAGAATATAAGGAATGGCTTTGTTTATATATTCTTTAAAGGACTGACTCCTATCGGCAGCACCATGAGCACGCCTGAGGAAAGAGGGCTATTTGCAAGTCAAGGGTCCTGACAGCGTCTTCCTAAGAAGGGAGAATCAGTGGTCTTATGCACATGACCAGATCTGTCACCAAGTTACATGTTGGGCAAATTTTTAGTCATTTCCTAACTGTATAACTGTTCAGTTAACGATTCACTTTCATACCTTCAGCCTGGTCCCATCACTTGCTAACTCTGTGCCTTTGGACAAGTTATCTTCTCAGAGCCACAGTTTCCTCATTTGTAAACTATTTCCCAGGGTTACTGTGAGGGACTTTTAAGAAGCTGAGAATGCAGAAAGTGCAGACTGCTTTAGCTGCAGGCATTATTATGACGATAGTGGTGTCCGAGTCCATCATTCTGAAAGTAAGTGATACAAGAACACCTGTTGATAAGCATCATCTGTACAGTGTAGATTCAAAAGTTAACTATGGCTTACAAATCCAAGTTGAGAGTATTATCTAGAATCATTTTCAGAGGGTTGACATAAAAGTCAGTGTTCCAGTGCAGCTTTGCTAGGTGGGAAAAGAAGAGCCAGCTGTCTGGTTCTGTCCCTGTTGATTAGCGTTGCCAAACCTTGGTGGTGACAAAGGTCATGCTAAGCAGTATTTTCAAAGACAATGGCTCATGCTCACCACTAGCAAAAAAGAGACTTGAGTGTTCGTACTTTCAATTGTCACTGTCACTAGCACACAATTATAACTAATCCCAGAAGAACTGCCCTCCAGTCAAAACACAGCTTTCAGTTCAGACAACAGAAATGAGAGATTGTAAGGCTTTGGCAGGAGACAGAACCCAATCTGTCCCGGTCCACACCAGCTTCCATTTTTCAAGTGGGGAACGTGAATCCCAGAGAGGTAACCTGTTGTTTATGTCAGAACTGAATCCAGAGGCAAATTTCCCACCTGCACCTCCGCCAGTCAGTGGCTCACATCCTCTCTAACCACAAGATGAGTCTCATTTTTGGACAGGGTCAGAAGTAGTCAACCCATGCCAACCACTTAACTATCTAAGGCTCAGGTGGAGGTGTTCCTCTAGTTTATGTGTGACTGAAAGGGACTTCCTAAAATACAAAGTAACATGAAACAGCAAACTGGGTGGCACCTGAGGCTCAGCGGGTAGGGCGCCAGCCCCATATATCCAGAGTGGTGGGTTCAAACCTGACTCCGGCCCGCTAAAACTGCAGTGGCAACTGCAGCAAAAAATAGCCAGTCATGTGGCAGGAGCCTGTAGTTCCAGCTACTCGGGAGGCTGAGGCAAGAGAATCGCTTAAGCCCAAAAGAGTTGGAGGTTGCTGTGAGCTGTGACACCACAGTGCTCTACTGAGAGTGACAGAGTGAGACTCTGTCTCAAAAAAAGAAAGAGCAAATTTTATTTCATAGAAGTATTTAATAGTTAAAAATAGGTGAGATTAGTTTTTTAAAAAGAAAGCCATATATATGTCTGTGAAAAGATACTCAAAACATATTTTTAAGTGAAGAAAACAAGGTGCAGAATGGACTACGGAATATCCATAAAACATTCCTTGGAAAGGGGCATGTGTGTGTGTGTGTACATACTTTTACCTAAGTGCATAAGAGGGAAAACCCCAGAAGATAGACTCCAAATCATCAGCAGCCCTCTGAGGAAGGGAATGACATTAAGGAAATCAGCATAAGTAGAAGATAAAAGCAGCCTCCCTCACAGCAACCTGAAACTCCTGAGTTCAAGCAATCCTCCTGCCTCAGCCTCCTGAGTAGGCACCCACCACCACACCGGGCTAATTTTTTCTGTCTTTTTAGTGGAGACAGGGTCTCATTCTTACTCAGGCTGGTCTTGAACTCCTGGGCTCAAGTGATCTACCTGCCTCAGCCTCCCAGACTGCTAGGATTACAGGTGTGAGCCACCCCAAGTCTGCCAACACTGTTTTTTCTACCTACTTCAATATTGTTCAAATTTTTTACAACAAGAACTTTTTTTGTGCAGTAAATGTTACTTGTTTAATATCTGTCAATACATTATTCATGGCCTATCATAAGACCTAAAGCAACCTCAAAGATTAAAGGGTTTGCAAAACCTATCATACAAAGGGAAACATTTGGCATGTGAAGTTACCTAATTTGCTTCAGTTCTCAAACCAACACACAGTAAAGCTGTACTTTTGCTATGATGCAATAATAATACATAAATCTTGACCTGGTTATTAGTTGTGCCAGTAATACAAATACTACATTAGAATAGTGATTAAGCTTCTAAAGCATTTTAGAAACAGTATATAAAAATAGAAATATGGCACCTGTAGCTCAGTGGTTAAGGCATGGGCCACATACACTGGGGCTGGCCGGTTCAAATCTAGCTGGGGCCTGCTAAAAAATAATGACAACTACAACAAAAAACAGCCAGGCATTGTGGCGGGCACCTGTAGTCCCAGCCACTCGGGAGGCTGAGGCAAGAGAGTCGCTTAAGCCCAAGAGTATGAGGTTGCTGTGAGCTGTGACACCACAGGACTCTACTAAGGACAGCATAGTAAAATTCTGTCTCAAAAAAATTAATTAATTAATTAATTAAAATAGAAATACAACAATATACTGGGGGCTTTTAAAAGTTTGCATGCATACATATACATAACACTTTTTTACGTGCAAACAAAATGTATTTTAAAAATTATATTTTAAATTGTATTTTAAAAATCAATTACAGAACAATGCTTCTTATTTAGGAAATTTCCATCAGCGATGAATTTGAATTCATGAATCTCATTATTAATACAATCACTAGCAGCATAATAAAAATCAAGCTATCTTATCTCCAACTAGCAAAATTATCTTCCAATTGTACTTTTACTTGACTCTAAAAGTAAATGATTACACATTAAGAAAATTGTATTGAATAGTCCTTATATGTGGATGTCAATTGAAAGTTTAAAGTTTTTTAACTTTAGTTCAGTTTTTCCCATGAAGCAGCGACAAAAAGTCCAAACTGCTGTGTTGCTTATGTAGGGAAGTCATCAGAGAACATGACTGAACCCCAGCCTGGGCTCATAATGACGAGGTAACCATCATTTTTAAAAACAATGTCACAAAAGCTATTTCGATGCTGTCATGCTTAAGAATAATTAGTTTCCATCAAAGCAACAGATTATCTGTTCACGTTGTCCACTGGGTCATTACAATGAACAACCAATACAGATAAATGATATCTAATCTTTTCTGCTCTTCTATTGGGCTGATTGATGGTTATAACATCTCCAATATTATAAGGCAGAAAAATTATGCTGACATTTAGAAGCAAAAGCACAGAAACATAAAACTAAGTACAAAGCATGCCCAACACTATTAGGAAGAAAGAGAAATATCTAAGGACAAATAGAACTGAAAACAGAATGGCAATTAGGCCAAAGGAGAGTTATGGGAGACAACAACTATACCTTGTGGGTGGCAGGCAGCTCAATTAATTATATAACACGAAGGGGGAACCCAGGTATCTCCATAAGACACATTATTAAAAGGAATATTGACTTAAGCATCTTTTAAATTCTATGCCCTAGAAGAAGACAAAAGGGTTTCCCTAGTATTGACCTGCCCCTGAATCAGGTTGACTTTAAGGGATCACATAATGAGAAATGGTTGAGCAGCAAATGAGACTAAGAAGAAACTGCAATTACTTACAACTCACATTTACCAGGTTCAATAGACTATATCTTTTCCATGTCGCTTTGTGCTCATGCTGTATTTGTCAGCTAGAATGGAAAAGAACCATTCGGCTTGCCCTAAATATGAAGCAGCAATTGGGGCTTGCACCTTTGGTTCACTCCATTGACATTTATCACTTATAGAAAAATTATGAAATGAGGCTAGCCTAGACTGAGAGTCAAGACAAAAGCTATCTTTAGGTTATTTTTTCAGAGGTTTGGAAAACATGTACAGCTGTTTTTGCCTCAGAGAGAGTCGATTCCAGATGACGCTTTTCACTACAAGCAAAAATGACGGAAATTTTTAGTTCATTGAGTGCTAATAGGAATAGTCCCCTACTTGAAAAATTCTGGCTACCACCATTTATTCTACTTTTTTCAGTGTTGTTTGAATTTTTTTTTTTTTTCTTTTTTTAAAGGCAGATCTTGCTCTGTGGCCCAGGCTGGCCTCAAGCTCTTGGGCTCAAGTTACCCTGCCTCAGCCTCCTAAGTAGCTGGGACTACAAGCACCCACCACAACACCCAGCTACAGCATTTTTTAATCTTCTCTGAGAATCAATAGTTTTCCAGGAATAGATTCTATCTATTTTAAAAAACAAAACAAAACACTATGCTCTCCTTTAAATGTAATGAGGGATCCTGGATTGAATCCTGGAACAAAAAAAGGACATTTGTAGAAAAACTGAGGAAATCCAAATAAAGACTGTAGTTTAATTAATAGTATTGTATCCATGGATGCTAAGATCTTAGTTTTGATAAATGTACCACAGTTATGTAAGATGCCAACATTAGAGGAAACTGGGAGAAAGGTATGCAGGAACATTCTCCACCATCTTAACAACTCTTCTATAAATCTAAAATTGTTTCAACATAAAAAAATTTTTAAAACATGCTCCCCAGCCACCAAACCCCCTTCCCCTATCACACTCAAGCATTATTGGTAAACTGGCATTGAGGGGATGCTTGTTAGACTTATACACAATGGTGTCATTGTGGTCCACTGGCAAGACTTAAGTAGCAAGAAAGAAGAGTTATAAAAAAAAATTTTAACTGGTAAAAAAAATTCCTAGATTGTTCTTTCTGAACACAGAGAGGAAGGGAGAAAGAGGGTGGGAGAAAGAAAAGACGGGGGTAGAAAAAATGGAAGGTGTGCTCTTTTCTTTCAGATAGTGGTTTTCAATTGGAAGTATTTTGCACTTCCACCCTTCCTTTCCCATCCCAAGGGACATTTGACAATGTCTGGAGACATTTCTGGTCGTCACAACCACGAGCTGCTCCTAGCATGACCTAGCACATGGGAGTATGCTAAACATCCCACAATACACCGTGAAGGTCCCTACAACAAAGCACTATCCAGCCCAAAATTTCAATAGTGCTGAGGTAAAAACTCTGCTTAAGGCAATTGAAATTCAGATGCAAAATAGAGGAGAACAGAAACCAGACTAAGAAAAAGCTGTGCCACATCCTCCCTTTAAAGGAATTCAGGGAGGGTGGGAGAGGCTCTAGCAAAGAATGAATAGCCAGAGCGGCCCCTCCCTCAGGTAGCTGCGCCCTAGCGCCTCTCCTGACCGGATCCTGCCATGGCAGAAGCACTCTTCCTGGAATCTCTACCTCCCTTCTTTCAGCTTACCCAAATTGCTCTCCTAATGTAGCAACTTAACACATATCTGACCTTGCAAGTCTTTTATAACCTAACTGCCTGGAAGTTCAGTGATAATTCCCACAGTAGTTTTTCCATTTCCAAAATTTACAGACCTTCTTCTGCAGATTATGTCTGATAATGCTTATAATTCATTTTACCCTGTACCTGGCCCATAGCGACTATTTTTTTAAAATATTGCATATAAACTAACTGCCATATTTCATTGAATCTGAGACATCATCCATACCATTATTGTATATACTGCTAAAAATTAAAAGATGCTGCCAATTGGGCTACCAGATAGTAAGACATTATCAATTATTAAGTGTATCTCAAGAAAGTAGACATAAAATGTGAAAAATACTGTCTCAGAAGCAAAGACATATAATTTTATCACTCCTTTAGCATTCACTTATTATATATTTTTATTATTATTACATGGAAACATATTTTACCTCCTTAAGCTGTTGAAAATCTCTTTCCTATCTCTTTGTTCATTCCCAACACCATGATCAACATTACAATTCCAAAATCAGCAGTGGAAAATTAGTAATGACAGGAGCACTTTATATATCATACACTTGTGCTACATTACATATGCCTGTAAGTATCTCATCCTGAAAAGAATACCATGAAGTAGCACTATTATTATTATTCCTATTTAGAGGAGGAATACACAGTAATGAAATGTGCCTGAGGTCACCAAGCAAGCGTGTGTGAGAACCTCAGATTATGAAGATTATCTATTGCAGAGCCCAGGCTCCAAATTCTATGCCACTCTGCTCTCATGGCCATGGACAAAATTTGCTACATACAGCAAGTTTACAATAGGCGACACTGACCATATATGCTTTCTGGACACAATCAACATACACTTTAATTTTACCATAAGCATTGACTTCACAAATAGAGATATTAGCAACCAAAAATTATTTAACTAGCAACCAAAATCGTTTGTTTACAACTTTAAGCCACTAGAGGGCAAATATTAATAGTCCTCTGCCTCAAAGCAAGGACATCTTAACAAATATACTTTGACTATGATGATACCATTGGTGACCCTATAGGAAATAGTTTCTTTTAGAGTTTTCCCTACGAGGTGGCTCACATCTGTAATCCTACCACACTCGGAGGCCAAGACAGATGGATCACCTGAGCTCAGGAGTTCGAGACCAGCAAAAGCAAGACCTTGTCTCTACTAAAAGTAGAAATACTAGTCAGGCATTGTGGCAGGTACCTGTAGTCCCAGCTACTCAGGAGGCTGAGGTAAGAGGATTGCTTGAGTGTAAGAGTTTCAGGTTGCTGTGAGCTATGATGATGCCATGGTACTCTACCTCAGACAACTAAGCGAGACTCTGTTTCAAATAAATAAGTTAATTAATTAATTAATTAATTAAAATTAATAAAGTTTGCCCAAGACATGAAATTTTGTGAGCACTCTTTGGATTCAAAGCCTACAAGGCTTTCATTTTAAAATCCTTGTCAAGATATCAGATTGATATTAAGAAACACTTCAGTAAAAGAATAGCATAAAAAATTCCATCTCCTTAACCCCCACTCCATGTTCTAATGTCACAATTTTTCCCATAGGCTTATTCATTTTGTATGGTTGTATACATGGACCAGCTCACATTCTGCTTTTTCTGCCATAAGGATCTTTCCATCTTTCCATGCTAACTATTACAACTGTCATATTAAATGCTGGCATAATATTTCCTCATATGATTGGCTATTAAAGCATTTCCATACTGTTAAATATTTGCATAGTTTCCACTTTTTTTGCTTAAAAGTTGAGCTGAGTTTTACCCCTGTTGTAAATAACACCATAATGAAAGCAGTAAAGGGCAAAGAGGTTTTCAGTTCTTTAGAATTTAAAAGTTTATTCAGAATTCATCCCTAGGGGTGGAATTATTGGGTCGAAGGACGGGATTTCTTAACAGCTCAGTACTTTAAAACACAGATCCTCACATTGAGCCATTTCCTGAAAAAAGGAGCAAAATATCAAATAATAATAGCTGGCATTAATAAAACACCTTATTTCTCCGAGGAGGGTGGGTGCTGCCGTGGGCTCCGGCCGCCGGCAGGTGTCCACAGAGTGCCGCCCAGAGCCACCTGCCGCCGCGGCCCATGGGTAGAGTCAGCCGGGCCGGCGTTAAACTGAAAAGATGTGTAGAAAACCCGGGAGTGGAGACCAGAAGGCTCCTCCAAAAACTCCAAACTGCTGCAGTCTCAGCTTCGGGTGAAGAAGGCAGCGCTCACCCAGGCCAAGAGCCAAAGGACAAAGCAAAGTACGGTTCTTGCCCCTGTCATTTAAAAGTGAGGAGGCTCCTCAGATGACAGGCAGATCGTGGACACAGCACCACATGTCGCCCGGGGCTGAAGGATCCCGCTCCCAGCGGGTTTCCTGCCCGGGAGGTTCAGATTCCTTTAGCTGACAAGTATGTTCCCAGAAGACTATGAGAAAGTAGTGAAGGGCCACAGAGAGGAGTGGCAGAGACCGCGGGAGCTGGAACGGCAGGAGGAGATAGAAAAGAGGGGAAAGCGGAGTAGAGACAGGCACGAAGCCAGTGGGTTTCCAAGACGACAGGACCCTGATGCTGATGAAGATGAAGATTATGAGTGAGAGAGGAGGAAAAGAAGTATGGGCGGAGCTGCCATAGCTCCACCAACTTCTCTGCTAGAGAAAATATAAATATAAAAATCCTTGGCTCGGCGCCTGTGGCTCAACCGGCTAAGGCGCCAGCCACGTAAACCTGAGCTGGCGGTTCGAATCCAGCCCAGGCCCGCCAAACAATGACGGCTGCAACCAAAACATGGCTGGGCGTTGTGGCGGGCACCTGTAGTCCCAGCTACTTGGGAGATGGAGGCAGAAGACTCGCTTGAGCCCAGGAATTAGAGGTTGCTGTGAGCTGTGATGCCACAGCACTCTATCCAGGTGACAGCTTGAGGCTCTGTCTCAAAAAAAAAAATAAATAAATAAATAAATAAATATAAAAATCATTTAAGAAAAAAACAAACAAAAAATAAATAACACACCTTATTCTTCTCAAAGTGCCTTGCAAACTAAAACAAATTCCTAGTTCTCCAAGCTGTGAACACCTGCCTTTCTTAGGGAAACAGTTACTGATGGAACTCATCAATAACTCAAGTATGTTCAAGAGGGAATATCATAAGATCAACCAATAGTTTGTTACAATAGGAAACAAAATAAAGTCTGTCAAGGAAAAAAATAAGATGCCTTTAGATTCTTTAAGTGGAGTATTGATCTAATTGATCACAGGCATACTGAAGGCATAATTCCATCTGTCATGTAAACCCCACTTAGTTCATAAAGTATTGAACAGGAACAGTAATTGTTTTCCTGTTAATGAGGCTGTAGACTATGTTCTCAGAGTGACTCATTTATTACTTAGTTTATTTTGAAATGGAGGGTGGCTCACCAATGTTCAGCTAAATTGGATAGATTACCACCATCACCACTGCCACCACCACCCTCCACAGTCAGGCTCCTGTCCAAAATATGCAATGCAGCTCTCACCAAAAACCAAAACCACACAATTCTTTGAGTCATAAGGAGGCCAATCTGTATTCAAACCCACAAGTTACTTTTTCCCTTGACTTGATTTTCATAACATAATCGGTAATTTGAAGTCATCCTAATACAAGTTATTTGTTTTTAAATAAGATTTAAAATTAACCAAATAAACTTATGAATCAAATGTAAATAAGGTTTTTCTGTATCTGTTTCTGGGCAAACTCTCCAAGGTGACACATTATAATGAGGGAAGTGCTACCAGAGTAACAAGATCCACCTCATGATTTTGAACTGAATTTCCAGTTGAAGGATGAGTCTTGCCTATGATGGTCCATTTAACCTTCCCCACCACTCTGCATACCATGTACAAGTTCCCCCAAAGAGGTTGGCCCTCTCCCCTTTGTGCCCTTGCTAGTTCTATTCTATCTATGGATCTGTTTATCATACCTAGGCCTGTGAAACCTGGAAGGAACCAAGATGGCAAGCCAACAAAAGATGTGGAGTGACCTTAAATGCATATTACTAAGTGAAAGACATCATTCTGAATGATGCAGACCGTAGGAGCCCAACCATATGACATTCCGGAAAGGCAAAACTATGGAAAGAGTAAAAAGATCAGCAGTTAGTGGGGCTTTTGCTGGAGGGGATGACTAGGTGGGGTACAGAGGATTTTCAGGGCAGTGGAACTACTCTGTATGATACTTTAATGGTGGGTGCATGTCCAAACTTACCCGAATGTGCAATGCCAAGACTAAATGTGAATATAAATCATGGCTTTGGGGGTGATAAAGATTAAATGTCAGTATGGGTTCATCGGCTGTAACAACTACCACTTCTGGTGGGGGATGTTGGTCATGGGGGAGGCTACACTTCTGTAGAATCTGGAGGCATTTGGGAAATCTCTGCCCCTTACACTGAAATTTTCTGTGCACCTGAAACTAAAAAATAGAGTGTATTAAAACCACCACCACCAATCCCCACCTTCCTCCCCTGGCTCAGCCTGTCCTTCAAGACGCAGTTCAGGGGTCACCTATTAACTGTACTGTATTTGTCCTCTTTCCCCCTCCTCCTTTGGCCCTGAGCCACTTGAGGATGAGGACCTCCGCTCCTCTGAGCACAAGCGCACAGCAGAGGCTCAGGAAGTGCTGGGTAAATGAAGGTGGGAGAGGAGACGTCTTTACAAACAGCTCTGGCTTCTTGAAGAAAATGTCTAGTTGGCATGGGTAATGAGCTAATATACAGAGATGCATTAGGAAAGGACAGAAAATCTGCCTAAACTTAAAAAAAAAAAAAAAAAAGGCTATCTAGCATCGGACGTATTCCAGAAGTCTGCGGAATTGTTTCATCAATAATCTTAAGTGTTCAGATCCAAGCATCCCATAACCCCAAATAGAGTTTTAAAAAAAAAAAAAAAAAACCTCTATAAATCCTGCTTTCACTTCAAGCCCTAAAAGCACAATTAAGAGGAAAGTGAAAAGAATCAGAGCTCTTGTTTGAAGCAGGCGAACGTGCAGTCAGGAGCTCCCTCCACCACCTTGTTTTCTGCCCACACAGCGTAGAAATGCAGAAAGTGCCCAACTGTGGAGAAAGAATCACCCGTGGTTGCAGTCATCGAGAAAAAAAGAAACTCCCTTGGCGCCGATTTACACAGTCACAAAACAAAACCCGACTTCGCAGGCACAAAGGGCACGTGAGCAGAGGAGAACAAGAAGCCAGAGGCGGGCTGGCGGGGTGGCGTCCGCCTGGCGCAGGCTGCGCGCTGAGTAATTCGCGCTGGGAGGCGACGCTCTGGTGGACCGCACAGGCCAGGAGGCTTTCCGCCCACCGCTCTGAAAAGGGTTTTGAAAATGCCTCCAACGTGGGACAGTTTGGCATACGCAGAGGCGAGCGATCAGAAAAAGAGCTTTGTGGGCAAGTCTCCATGCCCCATAGGTGAGGCTAGGTGAGCTGTACGCGGACGAGCAACTGGACAGTCGTTTTGCTGCATTCCCTGCCTCTATTATTTATTATCCTTCTGCCCCAAACTTCCCATCTCTCCAATAGCTCAAAGACATCATTGCTGAAAGGAGTTTGGGGGAGAATTAGCCATCCTCTCACCCTCCAACAAGGGGATCTTGCACGCAGGTTGTCGCATGGCCCGGCTGTTGTGAAGTGTACACAGACCACCCAACACGTATAAAGGTGCAAACAGCAGGCGCATAAAAGATGGAAGGCCTATCCCGACCTGTGGACCAGGACTCCGGTTGAAAAAGGGGCTCCAATTTAAACTTCTGAAGTCATCTCCAAATAAGGTCATACTTACAAACCAAGAAAGGGAAAGTTTTTCTGAAGTCATCTCCAAATAAGATCATACATTTGGTTTACAGATGCAAACCAAGAAAGGGAAAGTTTTCTTTTATCAGCTTTTAATCTGTACTCCACAACTTGACCACATCATCTATATTGTTCACTTTTTAAAATAAATCCTAAAATTGCCTTATGACTGGCACAACACACTACAATGCAACATAATTCAATATTGAAAGTGGTGGTTTACTGTGTATAAAACTTTGCAATATAAAAATAATCTATGTAAATCTGCTTTGTACATTGTTTTTTTGTTGTTGTTGTTTGGTTTTTTTTGTAGAGACAGAGCCTCAAGCTGTCACCCTGGATAGAGCGCTGTGGTATCACAGCTCACAGCAACCTCCAACTCCTGGGCTTAGGCAATTCTCTTGCCTCAGTCTCCCAAGTAGGTGGGACTACAGACGCCCGCCACAATGCCCGGCTATTTTTCTGTTTTTGCATTTCGCGGAGGCTGGGTTTGAACCCCTCACCTTCAGTACATGGGGCCAGCGCCCTACTGGATGAGCCACAGGCGCCACCCTTGTTTTTTGGTTTTTGGGGATTTTTGGAGACAGAGCCTCAAGCTGTCACCCTGGGTAGAGTGCTGTGGCATCACAGCTCACAGCAACCTCCAACTCTTGGGCTCAAGCGAGTCTCCTGCCTCCGCCTCCCAAGTAGCTAGGACCACAGGAGCCCGACACAATGCCCAGCCATTTTTTGGTTGCAGCCATCATTGTTGTTTGGCAGTCCCGGCTGGATTCGAACCTGCCAGCTCAAGTGTACGTGGCTGGCGCCTTAGCCACTTGAGCCACAGGTGCCGAGCCTACTTTGGGCATTTTGTATCTTTTTTAATTTACTAGAAAGCTCAAAAAAAATGGCGGTGGCCTCCTTCTCTCATGATGTTTGAAATTAAGATCACAGAAGTGTAGACTTGGGGTCTTTCTTGGAAAAGACTAGCAAATGCATAATCCGCCATTTGTTTAGACCAGCACTGCCCCATAGACATATAATGTAAGCCACAAATATGACCACATGTATGACTGTAAATTTCCTTGTGGTCACATTTTAAAAAATAAAATGATACAGAGGAAATTGATTTTAAGAATAGATTTTGTTAACACAATATATTTAAGATTTTTCAAAATGCAGTTAATACAAAAATTATTTATTTCTTTATTTTATTTTATTTTATTTTATTTTATTTTATTTATTTTCAGACATAGTCTCACTTTGTCACCCCCGGTAGAGTGCCATGGCATCACAGCTCACATCAACCTCAGACTCTTGGACTCAAGCAATTCTCTTGCCTCAGCCTCCCAAGTAGCTGGGACTATAGGTACCCACCACAATGCCCAGCTATTTTCGGAGACGGGGTCTCGCTCTTGCTCAGGCTGGTCTTGAACCTATGAGCTCAGGCAATCCACCTGCCTCAGCCTCCCAGACTGCTGGGATTACAGAAGTGAGCCACCGTGCCTGGCGATACAAAACTTATTTTTTTTTTAATTAATTATTATTACTTGATACAAAAATTATTAATGCAAGATTTTTACATTCTTTTTTGTACTCAGTGCACAAGCTTTACACCTATAGCACACCTCAATTTGGACTCACCACATTGCAAATGTTCAGTAGCCACGTGTGGCTAACAACTACCTTCCTGGACAGGACAGGTGGAAAAGCCATACTCTATAGAATCTTTCCTTCAAATTGATTTGATCAGAGTGATATCTGGGCACTTGCCATTTTAATGGTTAACAGTGACATTTAAAATAAAGCCAGTTAAAAAAAGATATAAGAGATAGCAGCTGACACCTAGTGGACCTGAATTGAACATTTCTAGCAAGAAAATCAAGTACTATTTTAGTTAGTCATTTAACAAAAATGTTAATAAATCTTATTGCATTTCCGATAGTTTTCCCAGGCCATGTCTTCCTCTTTGGAAAGTACTCTGTGAACATTTCTGCAACAAGAAGCCAGCTTTGAAAAAGCACAGAGATTCTGAACTGATTGTGATTCTGGAATATGCTAAGTAGAATTTCATGACCAAACTATAATGTGCTTCATTAGAAAGAATCTTGGACTTGGGCTTCTCACCCAGATTTCAGAAAATCAGTCTATTTCTGTCTCAAATATTAGGTTTCTACATAAAAAAATTTTTTCAGGGGAAAAGAATGTTACTAATAGAGGAGAAAAGACATTGAAAAATCATTGGATAAAATAATCTCTTAGCTAACTGAAAAAAGACATCCTTATATTTTCATTTACATGACATTATGAAAAAGGCAAAAGTATGAGGAACAGAAATCAAACTGATGGTTTCCCGGGGGTTAGGAGTGAGATGAGGTTGGAGGGAATTGTTCCAGATCTTGATTGTGGTTCTCTACACTTGAAAAGAGTGAGTTTCCTGTGTGTAGATTATACAACACCACAATATATCTGATCCCATAGAATGACCTAAGTTTCCTCTGTCCCTCACTGCTAGAAATCTTGGGAATGTCTGCTCTCAGGAAGAATGTTCTAAATGCAATTTGAATATTCAAATTATTATTCCTTATTATTTTTTAAATGCCCCTGTTGTGGGTTTTGTTCTGAAGTCCCTGTCTTTTTGTTTTGGCAATAGAATTTTATTTTCTTTTGCAGAATTAATTCTCCATTGAATACTATTTTGAGAAGACTATCAGTCCAACCCTCTACTACCCAAGAAATAGGCATGCAACCCTAGCTTTACCAACTACACTCTTTGATCCACGATTTTGAATCCTCATCATAAAGGGAAGAATGACATGAGTTGGTTTCTCTCACCTCGTCCTCCAAACCATCCTTGGCTCCTGTCTCTTTCTAGTTCTGTTTCCTAGCCAAACCTTCAATTTCTGTATCAGAATCTGCATAATGGCTTATCCAATATCATCTCTAGCCCTTCTGGGATCCCTTCTTATACTACATATAGAGGCTGGAAATTGAAACTACATTTTCCAGATTCCCTTGCAGCTAGATTTTATATGTGACTTTGAAAGACAGAAGTGAGCTATATGAGGTGATGTTTTCATATAGGAAAAAATGTCATCTGGGGCAACTTGAGTAGAAGTTCTGTTGTTTGCAACCAAAGAACCTTGTGAATGCCTCTACTCATCTAGTCATTCAGTACATTTTTGTTGGATGTCTACTACATGCCAAATGTCATATTAGGCCCCAAGGATATAAAGATGATGGAACCAGTTTCGTTGCCTTGCCAAAGGTCACAGTCTGGCACAATCCTTAGGGAAATTATTTGTATTTATTAAACCACTAACATATTTCACTTATCTATATGTGTTCCGTATAGAAATGAGAATATACTTCTATGCAAAGACATGTGTAAAAATATTTGTGGCAGCTTTAATCATAATAGCTAGATACTAGAAAGCCGAATATCTATTAAGAATAGAACTGATATCTGGACACAGTAGTTTGCACCTGTAATTCCAGCTACTCAGGAGGCTTAGGTGGGAGGATTGTTTGAATCCAGGAGTTCAAGGCTGCAGTGAGCTATGACTACATTACTTTTCTCCAGCCTAGGTGACAAAGCAAGACCACATTTCTAAAAATAAATAATAAAAAACATAGAGGCTCGGCGCCTGTGGCTCAACAGGCTAAGGCACCAGCCACGTACACCTGAGCTGGCGGGTTCGAATCCAGCTCGGGCCCGCCAAACAACAATGACGACTGCAACCAAAATGGCCAGGCGTTGTGGCAGGTGCCTGTAGTTCCAGCTACTTGGGAGGTGGAGGCAAGAGACTCGCTTGAGCCCAGGAATTGGAGGTTGCTGTGAGCTGTGATGCCACAGCACTCTATCCAGGGTGACAGCTTGAGGCTCTGCCTCAAAAAAAAAAATAAAAATAAATAAAATTAAAAAAAATAAAAAACATAGAATAAATTAATTTTATTATTTTTGGTATATTCACATAATGAAATGCTATACTACAATAACAAGAAAAATAATGTTACATTCAACCACATTAATGAATCTCAAAGATACCACAGTGGGAGAAAGAAGGCAGACATAAATGAGTACATCCAATACAATGCCAGTTATATAAAGTTCAAGAACAAGCCAAATAAGTCTATTGCAATAGAAGTCAGAAGAGTGGTCCCCTTTGGGGATAGTGTATTGACTTAGAAAGGGCCCAAGGGAGCTTTTTGGGGTGCTGAAGATCTCTGTAACTTGATCTAAGCAGAAATCTAAAAAATTATCAGGGTGTACACTGTTAGTACATTTTAGGTATATTATAGTTATAATAAATAATATATGTCAATAATATCATTTACAATAAAAAAAGGAAGAAATAATTTTAAGAAGCTCAGCCTAGCTGAACAGCCAAGTGGCATTGAGAAAACTCTAACATAGGTGGTGAGTGATGAGAGGGTTAATTAGGTCCCATGGAGCAACAGAGAGGAGGCCACAGCACTCCCCGGAGCTGATAGTGTGGTCAAGGAGGTGGCTTGGGGCTAGTCTGCAAAGGGCCTTGAACATCAAGATAACAAATTTATTTATAACAAAATTACCAACATATTTCTTTTGAAAAGGAAAGCTGACTTTTTAAAGGAAGAAAAATTAATTTTATTCTCATCTTAGGTCTTTCCCAGGCTTTCGCAGAATGTAATGTCCTCCTGTGAGTTACTTAAAGTATCTCACATTCAAACTCCTGGTCAATGCAAATCAAAACCACCCTGAGATACCACCTAACCCCAGCAAGTATGGCCCACATCACAAAATCTCAAAACTGCAGATGCTGGCATGGATGTGGAGAGAAGGGAACACTGGTGAGACTGCAAACTAATACAACCTTTTTGGAAGGAAGTATGGAGAACCCTCAAAGAACTCAAGCTAGATCTCCCATTTGATCCTGCAATCCCATTACTGGGTATCTACCCAGAATGAAAAAAATCCCTTTATCATAAGGACACTTGCACTAGACTACTGTTTATTGCAGCTCAATTTACAATCACCAAAATGTGGAACAACAGCCTAAATGCCCACCAACCTAGGAATGGATTAACAAGCTGTGGTAATAGTACACCATGGAATACTATTCAGCCATTAAAAACAATGGAGACTTTACAGCCTTTGTATTAACCTGGATGGAGGTGGAATACATTATTCTTAGTAAAGCATCACAAGAATGGAGAAGCATGAATCCTATGTACTCAACTTTGATATGAGGACAATTAATGACATGGTGGGGGGAGGAGAGAGCAGAAAGAGAAAAGGAGGGAGGAGTGGGGGAAAGGAAGAGCAGAGAGAGAGAAGGAGGGAGGGGTTGGGGTCTTGGTGTGTGCCACACCTTTTGGGGGCAAGACACGATTATAAGAGGGACTTTACCTAACAAATACAATCAGTGTAACCTGGTTTCTTGTACCCTCAATGAATCCCCTACAATTAAAAAAAAAAAAAAAAACTGGCTCGGCGCCTGTGGCTCAACGGGCTAAGGCGCCAGCCACATACACCTGAGCTGGCGGGTTCGAATCCAGCCTGGGCCCGCCAAACAACGATGATGGCTGCAACCAAAAAAAAAAGAAAAACGGCCGGGCGTTGTGGCAGGCGCCTGTAGTCCCAGCTACTTGGGAGGCGGAGGCAGGAGACTCGCTTGAGCCCAGGAATTGGAGGTTGCTGTGAGCTGTGATGCCACGGCACTCTCTCCAGGGTGACAGCTTGAGGCTCTGTCT
>CAUYRH010169129.1:0-17948 GCA_963574655.1 Perodicticus potto
CCATGGTAACATTTGTGTGGCATGCCTTTTTGAACAGTACCCATTCCCTTGATGTCTACAATATCACCTTTCTTGTAGATTCACATATATGTGGCCAAAGGAACAACTCCATGTTTTCTAAAAGGCCTAGAGAACATGTAACGGGCGCCTCTCCTCTTTCCCTTTGTGTTTGTCATTTTGGTGAATTACTGGAAGATGGCGTCTCCGGCCGAAAAGGTCTTTTTTAGTTTATCATCTTTGTTTGTGAACATGCATGTGCATGTGTATAAAAAATTGTATAAGGAGAGAGAGAGAGAGAGAGAGAGAGAGAGTGTGTGTGGGGGGATTGGATAGAATGGCGAGGAGGAAGAATTTTATATAATGTAAGCAAAATTTTTTGCTAGGAGCTTTGTAATAAGGTGACACAGTTATTGAGAAGGGCTTCAGTGGCAGTGGTTGAGGTCAATGTCATTTTTTGACCCAATGGTTTTTACTGAAAAAAAAAAAATGAGGATCCATACTTACCTTCCAGAGTCTAGAATATCATATGTGTTCATGTGACATCTATATAATCAGATGACAAAGTGGAGATGTTGTTTGAAATACATTATAGAATAATGTATTAGGCCAAAATGTGAAAGTGTTCAATATAACCAAGAAACAAAGGAGTTCTAATGTGTTTAACCCTATACGGAAGATTAAATCATGGTTTAATTGGTCAAAGAACAAGAGGGACATTTTCTTCCTTGACAATTGTGCTTTGAAGGACCTAACTTCCTCTCAAAGTGGAAAGGATGGAATGACACCTCCTAAATTTAAGTAGAATCATAGTAACTTCACTGAATTTACTGGAGAATATTTTAGCAAGTTTATTTGGAAGAAATAGTACCATGGTTTCCTACCCCCACAAAGTAGAAGAATATGGTATTATTTCCAAATACCACTTCAAAAGAAAGACGCTTTGATGAAACACCAAAATGAGCTTAGTATGTGTCTCTAGAAAGTTCATGGATTCCAGGAACCATTTTGCTTTCATTTTTTAAAATTTTGTATTAGGTGCTTTCACGGTTTCACCTCGTGAACTGGCTTCATTCCATAACATTTTAATTTACATATAATAATTGTACATATTTATGAGGAACAAAGTGATGTTCTGATGTATGTATGTGATCAAATCATGACAATTAAAATGTCCATTTATCATTTTTGTTGCTATGAAAATCTTCTAGCTATTTGAAATAAATAATGAGTTATTGTTAACAATTGTCACCCTACTGTATGTGCAATAGAGTACCAGAACTTACTTTTCTCATCTAACTGTAAAAGTGTATCTATCCACTGACCAAGATCTATGGGGGTTATCCTGTGTCCTACACTATATACCTATTATGCCATGAGCTCCTGGGGAATAAATAGGTTCTTGCACCTAAAAACATGGGTCCACTGGTACTCCTGTGTGCTATGTTATATGCTTATTATGCCATGAATTCATAGGGAATGGGTTCCAGTAGAATATCAGTAGAATTGTGTGCTATGTTATATGCTTATTATGCCATGAATTCATAGGGAATGGGTTCCAGTAGAATATTGTTATATGCTTATTATGCCATGAATTCATAGGGAATGGGTTCCAGTAGAATATTCCAGTAGAATATCAGTTGCCAAAGACTGGGGATATTAGGAGAGAAAGGACAATAGGACATTCTCCCCCTAATATCCCCAGTCTTTGGTAACTGATATTCTACTCTTAGCTTCTATGAGATCAGTTTTTTAGATTATGCATACAAGTGAGGTCATATGCTATTTGTCTTTCTGTACCTGGTTTATTTAACTTAGTATAATGTCTTCCAGGCTCATCATGTTGTTGCAGATAACAGATTTCATCCTTTTTTATGAATGAATAGTATTCTGTTTTGTGTATATATACACCACATTTTCTTTCTTCTGTTTTTTTGAGAGTGAGTCTCATTATATCACCCTGGGTAGAGAGCCAGGATACACAGCTCACAGCAATCTCTAACTCTTGGGCTTAAGCGATTCTCTTGCCTCAGCCTCCCAAGTAGCTGGGACTAGAGGCGTCCGCCACAACGCCTGACTAATTTTTTGTTGCAGTTGTCATTGTTGTTTGGCAGGCCCAGGATGGGTTCGAACCCACCAGCTCCAGCTTATGTGGCTGGTGCCCTAGCTACTGAGCTATAGGTGCTGAGCCTACACCACGGTTTCTTTATCTGTTCATCCTTTCATGGACACTTAGATTGATTCCATATCTTAGCTATTGTAAACAGTGCTGCAAAAACACTGGAGTGCGGATGTTTCTTCAACATACTAATTTTACTTTCTTTGGATACATACCAAGTCATGAAATTACTGAGTCATGTGGTAGAGTTATATGTTACATTTTGAGGAACTTCCATATTGTTTTCCACAGTGACTTCACAAATTTACATCCCCACCAACAATGTGGTAGAGTTTCTCTTTCTCTAAATCTTCACCAGTGGTTATTGTGTTTTGTCTTTTTGATAATAGTAATTCTAGTGGGGATGAGGTGATATCTCATTGTGTTTTTGATTTGTATTTCTTTTCCAAGTTATGGATAAAATGCGCTGAAGATTTGTAGGCATTTTTGCAATTAGTCCATCACAGAAGCCGTGAAAAAGGAAGTGAGATTTAATTAAATATCAGATCCAAAGAGTGCTGGAGCTAGATTAATCCATTACCAAGCAAATAAGAACTTTCCTGTTCATTATACTTCTTCCCTTTCTCCAATATTCAACTATGTTGTGGTAACATATGATTGATGAGGTGGAGGAAGAATATTTACACATCTAGGTGATAATAAAGAAGTTGACTTCTACTAAAGTGGACTCTAGCTTAGGAAGGTGAAAAGATTGCATTTGAAAGCAAAATGAGATATTTAAAAATCATTTTATGGGATTGGAGGCCTTAATTACTGAAATGAGACTATATTTTAAAACTAAAAGCAACAGTTGATCATACTATCCTCAAAGTATCCCATGTTGTAGCATGTGTCATAATTTCATCCCTTTTTAAGACTGAATAATATTTCATTATATGTATGCACTACATTTTGTTTATCTGTTCATCCATTTATGGACAATTGTGTGGCTTTCATCTTTCATTTATCATGAATAATGGTACTAGGAACATAGGTGTAGAAAGAGCTCTTTGGAGTCCCTACTTAAAATTCTTTTTGGCATATATCCAGAAGTGTGTTTTCTGGATCGTGTAGTCATTCCATTTTTAAGTTTTTGAGGGTAAGCCAGTCTTTAAAGTGAAAACTACTTATGGTGATGGAGTCTTAAATGGTCTTTTGCACAAAAGTGTAGTGGGAGATGCTTTATAGGAGGATATGAGGGAGATAAGGAGCCTCCTATGCACCTCTGTTTCATGTTAAAGGAATAACTGAGAATATATTTATTTACTTCAACCAATCTCTCCCTTCTACAATTACAAAATATTATTCTGAGTACTATCATTGTTTATGTCAGTGCCATGCATCAAAATCACCTGGAGTGATACTGTTACCTTTTTGTGAGGTGTCCCAAAATATTTCCCTTGTAAATGGCATTTCAAGTTAAAAAAAGGTCAAAATATCCTGTATACACCCATTACTGTCTTCCTACTGGCACTGTGATTTCTTCCAGACGACTTTCATATCTCTAATCAAGGCTAGTCTCAATTTCCGCACTCAATTATGGCCTTATCGTTGCACTTCATTCCTCAAATATGCTTACTTTTGACTTCCATGTGGCAAATAAATCTTCCCTCTGTACTCTTAAAAACAAAAACAAAAACAAAAACAAAAAAACCACCTGGAGGGTGATACAATTTCTGTATCTTTTCCCCAGAGTTTCTGATAAACAGACCTGAGGGGTGCGTGTCAACACCCCTGTATTTCTGACCAGTTACCATGTGATTCTAATGCTGCTGGTCCAGAGATCAAATTATGAGAACCATTGGCCTAAGCATATTATGTATAATCGTAGTAAATAACAGTGCAAAATGTGTGAATGTGACCTTGTGTTCTGCTAAAATTTTTCACACATTGCATGTGCATATGTACTACATTTAAGATCTAAGAATATATTCCTGATACAAGTGAAGAGAGAACCAAATGGCTTATTCTATGTGAGATAAGGTTTGTGTGTATATTTCATCTTGTCTGTGTCTCTAACTGATTACTTCAGACATGTTGATTTACTATTTTTATGTCTTAAGAGATATATTTCAGGAATGTCTTGTCTCCAGCTTCACAGCTACTACAAACTACTCCAACATCTGCTTTAACCTATAAAATTCTATTTTATTTCAGTTAGAACAACCCAGTAAATCCTCTAATCTCTCTTTTCTTAATATCTTTTCTTCCCTCATAATCTGTTTATTGGTATAATCTTATAATCCTTTTCACCTAGCTTTATGGATATATTATATATATATACACCAAGGAACTGACTTCCCAATTTTCTTTAATGCTTAAGTGATCTATATTTAAATGTAGGTGATCACATATGGCTATTGGCTACCATATCACATAGCATTGATTCCAATCCTCAAGAGAAGCCAGAGAATAAGTTTTTAATATCCTGTATTTTACAAATGTGAATGTAGAGTAACAAAGACTAAGTAATGTGATCAAAATCACACCTAGATGTAGCTGTCTACAACATAAATCCAGGACTTCCTTACTACAAGTAAATGCTGTGCTCCTTTCTAAATATTGCATTTCTTCATAAACATTTCTGAAATCACTAATAATCTGACTTCTCTCAGTTTATAACTACATATTATGTATACATGTAGCTACCAAAAGACATGTGGATCACTATAATAGTCCCGTGTTGGAAACTACCCAGATGACCAACAAGACAAATAGATATAAATCATACTGTATTCACATAATGGAATATTATGCAGCAATGATAATGAAGTATCTACACCTACATGTAACAACTAGGTAAATCGCATGAATGATATTGTTGAGCTAAAAATAACCAAAGCCAAAATGGTACATGATTTATGATCTTATGTATATGTATTTGTACATCAGGGATAGTTTTATACACTAAAAGAGACAGGACTGAGGTCAGTAGGAACTTGCAGGATGGAAGGGCTTGTGTTTTATGACAAAGCATGCTACCTTGATATTCCCCAAACCATGCAGGATCTGACAGATTGTGAAAGTCCCCAGCTCTAGTAGGGACAGTGAAGTAACAATCAAGTAAAGAAATGTTACTCCAAAGAAGTAACCTTCAAGTAAAGAAAATCCTGCTTTCAAAAGAAATCTTTATCAAGAGTGGTCAGACAGAGTTCATAAGAACACGCTATGTCAAGCTCCAACCGCCTTTATTTCGTGACAGCTTATTAGGCAAGGAGAGCAGGGAACTGCATATATCTGAACATCAGCAGAGTATGTCACATTTTCTCCTATGGTAGTTCTATGAAAAGCTGTAGACACATTCTCTAGATAAGAGTTCAATTAGGTATAATGCTACATGGTTGACTGCACTCAGAAAAGGAGGCTCTGTCTTGCTTAATATTTTCAATCACTGAAGTCAAGTTCTTGAAGGCGTGATTATCAAAATTATAGATGACACAAAAGTAGAAAGTATAAACTTGCTGGATAACAGAATCTTGATTCAAAACGATGTCAGTAGGCTGGTGATCCAGATCTAACAATGAAAATTCAATAGGAAAAAACATTTAAAGACTTTGCATAAGCGCTCAGAAATTACAAAGCCCATAGCTACCTAGTTGAAAATACCATGTGAATTTGTGCCTTTAATATGCGATAGGCCTTACAGTGAGTATTTCCCTTATATCATCTAATTTTAAACTTACTAAACTCAATAAATGAATGGCAAGATGTGGGCAAAAATAGTTAACATAAACTATATACAGTATAATATATGTTAATGTAATAGCTAATTCCTTAGGAACACAGCATTTAGAATTGCAAAAATAATAGTCCTCCTTATACCTGCTGAGATGCAGTGCATCGGATTCCGATCTTAACACTGTAGTTTTAAATGACTATGGAAAACCAGAGCCAATTCAAAATACTCACTGTTGTGAGAATGTTAAAGGTGACGTTGAAAGAGGGAAAAAAAATAAGATTTACTTTTTATTTCTGAAGAAAAGATTTATAAAGTCTCTTCCATCTACAAATATTAGAAGGATTTTCTAGTAAAAATCCTAGAGAAAGATAAATCAAACTCACGAAAGGGGGAAATAGGACACAGGTAGAAGTTATTTTGACAGTTTATTTCTGTACAAAAAGTATATTTAATAATATTTACTATATAATTTAATAGTATTTTATAGTGTTGTGCTTATTCATTTTCTTATTTAACATAAATTATAGTTATTGGTGAGTGGATTAATAGGAAAAATACTGATCAATACAAACAAAAATCTCCCTTCTTTCGTGTAACATTAAACTTGAGCCCTTTTGTAGATGTAAACAGTTTTCCTTACTAGAGTCCTAGCTTAATTTTTGTAGCATTCAGTCATTTTTAGAGTCTATCTTGTGCATGTACGTATGGATCTATCTGTCTATAGAGACTGGTTGGACGTCATGCAAAAATTTAAAATATCAGGATTGAGCTGTAAGTCGATTTTTTTTTTAAAGTTTCAGACTTAAAATTTAAAGACAAGGTTTACATGCAGTAGCAAAATGAAGTTTTAAAGATTGCACAAATTAGCACACTCTTTTGGCTGATAAATTTTATTTCAATATTTTATGGGTTAGTATCAATTTTTACAAAAATTATTTCTCATAGAATTGCACTCTCAGTTTATTTCTCTTTACTATGAAGAAAGTTTTCATCTTTTTATAAATATGATGTGTGTTACAATGTTTTATGCTGCTTCTTTCTCTTAGAAACACTCTGTGATTGTGGCTGGAAGAGAAAGAGGAAAAAAAAATGTGAAGTGAATTCGCTTTCTATAGTATCCAATTAGAGAATTTGTATGACAACCCTTCACCCTAGCTCATTGTTTTTTTTTTTTTTCTTCACACAGTTTTCTGTAGAAGTTACTGTAGTATAACAGCAATATCACATGTCAGTATGCACATTAAATTGAAGCAGTTGTGTGCTTTGTAGAATAATTGTAAGACAATTAAACTTCACCTAGTTGAATTTAGATTTTGTTTTATAGCTGGAAAGGTATAGAGAATGAAAGGTAGGTTAGATAGTTCAAATATAATACTCCATTTCCTCTAGGTTGTTATGACTAATAATTGATACTGTCATTTGTATGTTGGCTTATATAACCAAGTTACTAGTAGTACACAAAACTAAACGGTCAGAATGGGGACAAAAATATTACAAAATATTGGCTTCATTAAAAAAAAAGACTAAGGAGATAAACATTAACAAGGAAAATGAAAATCATACATATGATAATCCTTAGAATAAAGACAGTACTATAGGCCATCTACTATGTAGAATCTATAGATGGTGATACCTTGATGAAACAAAAAAATTAAATGGATATTAATGTAAAAGGTAAACTCTAAAATATCACATAAGCCAACTTTTAGATGCCTAGTTCAATAGGAATTCAGATTATTAATAAAACATACATTTTCTTGAGTCATTAAACTACATTTTTAATATTCAGTTGTGTGAGTCTATGATTGTATGATTTATGGCTTTCACTTAACGTTTGGTGAGTAAAATAGGGTTTTATTATAGAATGTGATGTAAAAACTGGCAGGGCAATCTTGCATAATGGAGACTCTGGACCTGTTGAACAGTAAGAAAAAAGCTTTCTGAAGATGTGCTGTACAACACACATTGTGCTTTCAGTTAACAATACTTTACTGCACACAACATTTTTTAGAGGGCAGGTATCATATTATGTTTTTTATTGCAATTTTTAAAAAAGTGAGGCAGCAATGTTGATCTGCTTTGAACATGGCCAAACATGTATGAGGTCTGTGTTTATTTAAGAAATCTACATTTTTAGAGAGAAACTGATGGACGAAGGTGAATTTAGTGAAGTTGCCACAATGCATAGAGAATTTTGAAACCGTTTTCTTTTACACAAAGGTTAAAGGCATAAAGATATTTTGCCTAAGCAAGAGAAAGCTGGGTCCTGAGTTGGTGTGCATGTGTGTGTTTACATGGCATGTAAGTGTCCAAAGACATTAGGCATTTTCAGTTGTTATTTAAAGAGCATTAAACACGTTCAGGGATTTTTCCCTGAGGATCATTTTGGAGGCACAGCTGGAAGTAATAGTAGTCACAGCAGCTCAATTAATAAAAGCATTCCTTCACAGGCCGTAAAGGAAGACTTCTGAAGCAATGGGAGATGTCTTTAATTAAATTGACTTCTTTTAAAAACATGATGGGGATTCACCCATCTTAATATCAAGGTGTTTTATTAGCCATATAAATAAGGGTGATAAGGTAGTTGAAACTGAGATCTGTACATCAATTCAGGATTCTTAAAGGTTAAAAATTCAGGGATTGTAGACTTACAAAACAAAACAAAACGGTCAGCAAAGAAAACAAGGAAGCTCACCTACCTCTGATTTGCCTCTGCATAGATACAAAAAAAAAAAAAAAAGAAAAGAAAAAGAAAACCAAAAGCATGGGACAGTCTTGCATGTGTGTTAGGTTCTATTTTACCATTTCTTCAGACTCTAATAAATCCAAGTTTGAGAAATTAACACAAAACGTGAGTGATTCCTGGTTGCAAATGTTCATGCGACATCAGGGAAGAGCCTATTCAGTGTCATTCTTACTATCATTCAAGAACAAATGCGGTAAAGGATATTTTCCGGCAGACAGAAAATGAAGAGCCTCTCGCTGAAAGAATTTCCAAATATACACTTCAAGATGAAAATTAAAGTTGATAGAAAGACAGGTAAGTTCGAACAATGCCTGAAAAGAGATACCAGTAAGCAAATAACAAATGTATCAGATCAACATGAATAATGGACAGTGCTTTGTAATATGTAATATAAAATAAGAGATACTGGAGTTAATTTTTTAAGGTCATCGTACTGTTTCAGAGAAAAACTGATGCTACTTTTACAATTTCTGAAGCCAAAATGAATGTTCAAATTTCATGAGCATTCAATGAAAGAATGCACATAGAGCATGCAAAGTGGTAGAGACGATAAATCAGATAAGAAAGGAGAAAAATAAACCCAGTAAAATCAAAACAAACGGAACATGAATATTATGTGTTAAAATTATTTAATATACCAGTCATTACTATAAAGGCAAAATGTCTGAAGCTTTTTAACTTGATCAACTCTCATTTATTTATTTTTGCTGTTTCTGTGATTGTTTTGGAGGTCTTTTTCATGAACTTGTTGTCTAGACCAATACCAAGAGTTTTTTCAACATTTTTTTTTTGTAGAGACAGAGTCTCACTCTATCGCCCTCTGTAGAGTACAGTGGAGTCACAGCTCACAGCAACCTCCAGCTCTTGGGCTTAAGCGATTCTCTTGCCTCAGCCTCCCAAGTAGCTGGGACTACAGGTGCCCGCCACAGCGCCCAGCTAATTTTTGATGCAGTTCGGCCGGGGCCAGGTTTGAACCTGCCACCCTCAGTATATGGGGCTGGCGCCCTACTCGCTGAGCCACAGACGCCGCCCTTTTTCAACATTTTTTATAGGATTCTTGTAGTTTCCTACCCTAGGTTTAAGTCTTTTATCCATTATGAAATAATTTTTGTAAGCAGTGACAGGTGTGGATTCTGTTTTAGTCTTTTACATGTGACTATCCAGTTTTCCCAGCATCATTTATTGAACAGGGATTCTTTTCCCCAACGTATTTTTATCTATTTTGTCAAAAATCAGATGGAAATATGAGGATGGTTTCATTTCTGGGTCCTCAGTTCTCTAGGTCTATGTGTCTGTTTTTGTGTCAGCACCACACTGTTTTGGTTATTATAGTCTTGTATGACAGTACAGCTTGAAGTCTGGTAAAGTGACGCCCTAGGCTTTGTTCATATTACATAAGTTGGCATTGGGTAGTCATGATCTTTTATGGGTATTCATGATCTTCTATGCTTTCTTAGCGTAGAACTATTATTTTTTTATCTGTAAAAAATGGCATTGGTGTCTTAATGGGAATTGCATTGAATCTATAAATCACTTTGGGTAGAATAGCCATTTTAACAATGTTTATTCTGCTGATCCATGCACATGGTATATTTTTCCATCTGTTTACAACCTCTGCAATTTTCATGCCTCAGTGTTTCATAATTATTCCTATAGAGGTCTTTCATCCCCTTTGTTAAGTAAATTTTGAGGTAAGTCCCATCTTGGTCTATTTTGTAAACCATTCTTATCATAAAAGGGTGCTAAATTTTGTCAAATGCTTTTGTGTGTGTGTCTATTGAAAGGATAATATTTTGCATCTGTTTATGTGACGGGTTACATTTATAGATGTGTGTGTGTGATGAGCTATCCTTGCATCTCTGAGATAAAGCCCACCTGGTCATGATGAATTTCTTTTTTTTTTTTTTATGTGCAATTAAATTTGATTTGCTAAGATTCGATTGCTAATTTTTGCATCTATATTCATAAGGGATATTGTCTGTAGTTTTTCTTTTCAGTTTGTCTTTTCCTGGCTTTGGTATTAAGGTGATATTGGCTTTGTGGAATGAATGAAGTATCTAAAGAATAGAAAAACAAACACCACATGTACTTTCCATTGGAACCAACCCATGAGCGCACACACACACAGAGGGAAGAAAAACTCAGTGGAAATCAAGTAGGGAAATGAAGGGAGGGTTTAAAACCTGCCTAATGGGTATAACAAACACTATTTTGGTGATGGGAACACTTATAACCATGACTCAAGCATTACAAAAGTTATCCGTGTCACCAAAACATTGTACCCCTTTAATATTGTGAAATAAAAGTAAAAATAAAAAAAAATTTACAAAAGCAATTGGTATCATGGAGATGGTGTAGAATGATGGTTACCAGAGGTTGGGAAGGGTAGCAGGAAGAGGGGATAAGGCGGGGATGTTTAATGGGAAAAAAATATATAGTTAGATAATTAGATAGATTGAACAATATTGGATAGCACAAGAAGGCACCTATAATCAACAATAAGTATATGTTAAAATAATAAAATAGTGAATTGAAATATTCCTAACATAGATAAGTAATACATGCCTGAGGTTATGGATACCCTAATTACCCTGATTTGATTAATTCACATTGTATGCCCGTATCAAAACTGCATTAACCCTACAAAGATATACAACTATTATGCACCCATAATCATCAAAAAACCTTCAAACATATGGCTTAGAAAAGTCTAAGACAAACCACTGTATTTGTGAGTAATATGTTATAGTAGCAATAGAAAATGAATTAAGTGCCTATCAAGTAATAATGGTCTCCCTAACATGACCAGGTAAATTTTTTTTCACTTTCTTCAGGAGTTTATTTTTTATTTTTTTTCCTTTTATTAAGTCATATACACATAGATCATGAATACATTTATGTATTTTCAGGGTACAATGTGTTGATTTTTTATACAATTTGGAGTGTTTACATCAAACTAATTAATATAGCTTTCACCTCATTTACTTAACTATTGTGTTAAGACATTTATGTTCTATACTTGATATATTTGATTTGTACCCTTGGTAAATTTTCTTTAAGGACTGTACCTATCAATAGGTAATCTCAATGTTATATCTTACTGATGGCTCCTCCTAGCAAGGCATCTTGGCAATTGATTAAATCTGTGGTGTCTCTTATCTTTAGTACTTAATTTCCCTTGCACCTTCAAACACGAGTTCTCAATGGTGGGGGGTGGGTCCCATGGGCTACTGCAATATTCAAATGTTATTCTTTCTGATACATTTTATGGGTAATTTGATACTGTCACTAGTGTATTATTTGGGCAGCCTATTAAATATATTTTGATTGCCAGATCTGCTGGTTACCGATTATAAATTTGGGGTAATTAAACTCACCATTTTGAACCTCAGTTTTCTTTTTTGTTAAAATGTAATATTCATGCTTCTTCCATATGGATTATATAAGGATTGTAATAAGATGACATATTGTGAAGTAGTTATAACAATACCTACATTTGATAAATGTTATATCCTATCTCCTTCCTCCCCTTCATTCATTCACTCAATAACTACTGAATGAACATTTACTATATTCTGAATATTCTAGCCATTTGGAGTACTTCAGTGTACAAAAGACAAAAAACACCTACATTTTCTTGTCAAATGTATATTCTGGTGTAAAGTCCATAGATCACTCTATGGCATCCTATATGGCTTAACAGAAATAACATTATTGTACTGTGAATGGCACAAAGCCATGACTTATTATTTCTCATTAAACTAATTTCTCTTCACTGGGAGGGAAGAGCTCATTACTGATTCATAGCTTTATTTATTTATTTATTTTTGCAGTTTTTGGCCAGGGCTGGGTTTAAACCCACCACCTCCAGTATATGGGGCCAGCACCCTACTCCTTTGAGCCACAGGTGCTGCCCCAGAGCTGTATTTATTGTCTATAGAGCTCCCTCATACATTGCATTAAGAAGTCCCTTGCTCGTTCCATTTAGTAATTTCAGGTAGAAATATCTAAAACTAAAGAAAACAATCAAAGTAGTAATCACGTATTTCAGGTTGTCTATTAAAAAGCCACAGAGACATGATCTTTATTTTAAAAATATAAGAAATTTGTAATGAATGATTTTAAAAAATGAAGGAAATAAAAGCCAAATCAGGAAACTCTCAATAAAATCCTCTTCAAAATATTTGAAAAATGTATTAATCATAAAAATAGTTCACAAATATTAATAATGGAGAATCAGTCTTGGAATGGGATATCCAAGACCGTTATTACTTAGTAACAATTGCAAAATAAAGTTTTCAAGTTGAACAGATGGCTGTATTTCAGCAGTGTTACTATTAGCTGTGCAATACAATAAGTTTTATTTACTTATGTTTAAGTGACAACTGTATTTTTATTTAGATTATTCCATTTTAATGGATTATTTTTTCAGTCCTGAGTTTTCTAAAATGAAAAAAGATATTTTAGGCCAGGCACGGTGGTTCATGCCTGTAATCCTAGTAAGAGAGGATACCTGAAAAATTAAGGTCTAAGAGAACAGAGGTCTTCTCAAGGAGACACCCAAGGATATACCTGCGAGGTCCTCCCCATAGTGATTTAGCTCTTAGGAATTGGTAAAAACTTAACTTCCTGGGACCTGGAAACTATTATAGCCTAGGATAAAGGAGGGAAGGGGAGGAAAAGGGGAAGGGAGGGGTGTGGGTCAATGGAGGGTTAGTGGGGGGACCACACCTATGGAGCATATTGCAAGCACAAATTGGATTTATCAGGTGTAGATCATAAATGTCTTAACAGTGTAATGTGGAAACTAATGCTTGTTCTGCTTCTGTAAAAGCCCATGGTTCTGTAGGATGATTCAAACTGACCAATGTGTAAGGTACCCATGGACCAGAACTTTTCTAACTTGATCAACCTGACCCATGAGTAAGGTCCCTGTGGGCCAGAACTTTCTGACTGGGGATAAAAAGGACAAGATTGAGCCAGTCGGAGAGCATGGCCATTTTGGGACTCTGGGTCTGCCACCTCTCTGCTGGCTGAAATAAAGCCCTAACTCTTTTAAACACGGTGTGTGGGTGCTCTTTCTCTCCATTGGGTCTCATTTTTCCACAACACTAGCACTCTGGGAGACAGAGGCAGGTGGATTGCGTGAGCTCAGAAATGTGAGACCAGCCTGAGCAAGAGTGATACCCTGTCTCTACTAAAAAGAGAAAAACTAGTTTGGTGTGGTGGCAGGCAACTGTAGTCTCAGGTAATGGGGAGGCTGAGTCAAGAGGATCACTTGAACCCAAAAGTTCGAGGTTGCTGTGAGCTGTGACACCATGGCATTCTACCGAGGGTAACAGAGTGAAAGTCTGTCTCAATTAAAAAAAAGGGTTAAGAAAAAGGATAGACTAATTTTGAGGTGTTAATTTTGAAATTAACATTTTGTCTGAAAACAATGTGTTAGGTAGACGGTGGTATCCTTTGAGTTTTTCCTTTTTGTTATTCAAACTCATCTTAACACATAGAAAAAATATTTTCTATTGAATGTTTCTTGTTTTTGCGTTTGTATCTAAAAATTTCCTTTCCAACAATTAAAAAATTTTGAATTTCTGGAGACTCTCATAAAACTGATAGGAATCTTCCATAGGTTTAGCATGGCTTCTAGGCAAAACATTTTTACATGCAAACATCAGAGAAAACTACAAGTTTAAAAATTTTTATAATGTATAAATTTAAGGTGTATAAGATGTTGGATTAACATCTCTGTGGTGAAGTAATTACAACAGGTACGCAATTTAACTTATTTATTACCCTCAAGTTACTTCCTTTTTTGTGTGTGCTAAGGGCCCCTGAATTATACTCTCTCGGCAGATTTTCAGTATGTATTCTTAGAGGAGACGTCAACATTTACAGTTGAGAATAAATCCATACAAACATGAATGAGTACTTCCTTTATCAACATGCCAAAATTCTTCTAATGGAAAATGGTTTATGAAATAAACTTCAGTCTAATTTAGGCTGCAATTGAAAATGACAGAAAGAGTCCTCTTTTCATTTGCGAATAAAGAAGTGAGTTTGACTAAGCAAAAAGCTCTTAGATAGTAAGATGGGAATTGAGAGAAAGGTGGGCCTGTAAGACTGAGAGATTTTTTTGGGGACATTTAGCCAGGACAAGTGGGAACAAATTTACAAAAGAATAGAAGGTAAATGCTCTAGCGAAGTAACAAAAATTGCCCAGCTATAGTCAAAGACTTTTACAGAATGTTTTTTGGCCAGCCACTCGGCCAAGTTTTACCTCAGAGCAAGGCCTAGTTGGGCTGTTCCCTGTATACACACAGTGAGATACAAAGAATTATCTGCCTTTCTTTTTGCAAGTATCATCAAAACACATCTCTTTGCATGGAATCTCCTTCAGCTTAGGCAGTGTATCATGCTCTTTATGTATTCTTTCTCTGGACCTCCCCCTTTTTCCTCTTAACTGAATGCTAACTCATCCTTCAGATCTCCATGGTGACGTCTCTTCACCAGGAAAACTTACAAGCATTTTTCCTTTGCTATGTTTCCTTAGTATCTGTGACCCTCTGTCATAGCATGCATCATGAATTTTGGGTTTAGCTGTATGTGCTTTGTGGACTCTTAACATCTTTGGCAAAGTGTCTACCATTGTTACTAGTGAATCCCAGCCACTCAGCTTACAATATTGTATACAATGCATTTGTAGAATAAGTAAATTAAAACCTGGGAGCAAATTAACTATTTACACCAAAATCAATATGGAACACAGTCTTTTCCCCAGAATCCTTCAGATTTCCTTTATCATTTCTATATATGTACATTTTCATAATTTATTCAGTAAACTCAAATGCTTTTCTATTTCATCATCACTTCATACAGTGTGTATCAATAAGAGTAACAAGGAATCTGTGATTGGGTCAAACTGAAACAAACCATTATTAGCACCTTGGAAATAGTTTCACAGCTACCTAAAATCAGAACTATATCAAAGAAGGTCTTAAAAACAATGCCACCTGACTACATGAATTGGAAATATACATCCCAACATATGGAGGTTGCAGATTTTGGAATTGAGACTTAGTGTATAAAAATCACTGAATCTTTTTATAATTTCACTCATCAAAAATATCTTTGAGTATCTAGTTAATGTAATAAACTTATAAATGAGAAAGAAACCTAAGTAATATTGTAAAATTAAATATCTTAAAAACGATAGCCTTGATTTCAAAATTTAGTCCCAGATGAATAATAGTTTACAGAATCGTTTTCTTTTTTTTCTAATAAAAACTCTTCCTCTTGATTCTAAAGCAATGAAATAAAATAGCAAACATCACGTTATTTTATGATAACAATTTTACAGCTGCTAAGGAGACATTTTCAAACCTCCCATATCTATTATAAACGACACTGAAATTATCATCTTTAGATTGAAGAAAGGGTGAAATATTTGTCACAATATAGTCTCTCCACCCCACCATCCTGAGAAGAATGCTATGACTAAAATTAGAGAGTTCATGCAGCATTACTTAATTTCAGTCTTTTGCAGAAGGAGGAGAGAATGGGCCTGAGGAGATAAATAGAGATCAGAACAAAGAGAAGCTAGTCAGTTCATGTGAGTGTCTCAACACCCTGGGTGGTAAGGCTACAGTCATCCCAGAAACAGATGCTAGGCTTAAAATTCAATTTATGTGTGTTGGTGAATTGCATTGAATTTTCTATTTGGGGGGGGGGTTCTCTGAAGAAAAAAAGAAAAACATGTTTCATTTACCTAACACAAGCCTTTTTAAATTTTTGTTTGGAGGTTTTGTTTAAATTTTACATCACCTAATGTGTTCAAGTAGCCTTTAAAAATGATGTTGACCCAATTTTACAGTAAGAAATTAATTTACATCTCCCATGAAAAGTATTGGCAATATAGTCAACAGAGCCCATCTCAAAGTGTCTGACTTTTAAAAAGAAAAACATTATACAGCGGGAATCATACATTTGATGCTTCAATGTATTTCTCTTGTTTTAAAGATTAATTTTGGGTTAGAGGAGAATAGACAGGTAGCAGAGTGAGCAGATTACATTAGTGGCACAACTACAAGGAAATATTTGATTATCTGTGCAAAAAATAGCTTGAGTTGCTTTTATATTACACTGCCACCTCTTAACACGTATTATGCAGCCTTGAAAATACACTAAATACACTGATTTGGTATCACAATAAATAAGAGAACAAAATTTGCCCTCCATCAAGTGTTTCTAATGGAAGCTTTGGTGTCATGTGATGATTTCTCCATTTTGTATGAAATTGGGAATTCTTTGCATGCTAAGAAAATTAAACAATCCTCATAAAGTGCTATAATGGACATGGGAAACTAAGCAGGGAGATGTGTGGGAGGGGATAAGGGATAAAAATCTACCTGTCGAATACAGAGTGTGATGTACTCTATTCTGGTGACAGGAGCATTAAAAGCCTTGACTTCGCCATGATATAATTCATCTACGTAACAAAAAAACACTCATACTCCCTAAAATTTTGAAATTAAAAACAAAATTAAACAACCTATCAGTATTAAAATCATTTAAGTGAATATTTTGTACTTAAATACTATAAATACTGAGATATTGTGATTGAAAACATAGTTGTAGCTGGATTCATCTCTAGATTCTTTATTCTATTCCATAGATCCATGTCTTTATTTTTGTGCCAGTACCATGCCGTTTTGACCACTGTAGATTTGAAGTATAACCTGAAGTCTGGTAACATGATACCTCCAGATTTGTTTCTATTTCTTAGAATTTCATTGGCTGTTTGGTTTTTTTTCTCGTTTCATATGAAATGAAGTAATATTTTTTCAAGTTCTTCAAAGTATGATATTGGTACTTTGATGGGGATTGAATTAAGTCTATAGATCGCTTTAGGTAGTAGACATTTTTTTTACTGTAATTTTCTTTTATTCTTTTCTTTCTTTTTTTAACAAGTGAACAGTTTATTAAGAGTTTTAACAGTTTATTAAGACATTTTAACAATGTTGATTCTTCCCAGCCATGAGCATGGTATGTTCTTCTATTTGTTAACATCTACTGTTTCTTTTCTCAGGGGGTTTCATAGTTCTCTCTATAAACATCCTTCACATCATTTGTTGGGTATATTCCCAGTTATTTCACTTTCTTTGAAGCTGAAAAGAAGGGTATTGTGAAGGGTATTGTGTCTTTGATTTGATTCTCAGCATGAATGTTATTGGAGTGTATGAAGGCTACTGTTTTGTGGGCATTGATTTTGTATCCCAAGATGCTAATGTATTCCTTGATCACTTCTAAGAGCTTTTCAATTGAGTCCCTGGGGTTTTCTAGGAATATGAACATGTCATCCACAAAGAGCA
>CAUYRH010169130.1:0-32109 GCA_963574655.1 Perodicticus potto
TTTTGAGACAGAGCCTCAAGCTGTCACCCCTGGATAGAGTGCTGTGGCATCCACAGCTCACAGCAACCTCCAATTCCTGGGCTCAAGCGAGTCTCCTGCCTCCGCCTCCCAAGTAGCTGGGACTACAGGCGCCCGCCACAATGCCCGGCCATTTTTTGGTTGTAGCCGTCATTGTTGATTGGCGGCCCGGGCTGGATTTGAACCCGCCAGCTCAGGTGTACGTGGCTGGTGCCTTAGCCCGCTGAGCCACAGGCGCCGAGCCGACTGCAGATTTTTCAATCCAGTAAAATTCCTGAAGAAAAGAAAACAAAACAACAAAACAGAGGGAACTCACATAGGTGGCCAACATGCGACCTTGCCAAGTAGAACCATGAGAAACAGCTCTCTTTTATTATTATTGTCCTTCTATGAGCCTTCACCCCGCCTAGGAGGAAGCTCGTGGAGCACAGACTAAGGGCAGTGGTCCCGATGGACCATATTTGATTTGAGAAAACTTGCTGCACCAGCTTGTTCTCATGTTGCTGTGAGTAGGGGGGCTGTGGTCACTCCAGCACTGGCCCAGCACTGGGAGCCACAGAGGGAAGTGGACAGCAATGCTGGGTTGTGATGGGGAGGCCAGAGCTGACCAGATTCAGAACTGGGCACTGTAGGGGCCTTCGTTGGGTTTGTGGGTGGTGGGCAGCTGTGGGTTCCTGGGGGCGGGGAGTGTGTGCCAAACCCGGTGTGAGGGCAGATCCCTCCAGCATCGGCAGGTGGGAGGCAAACCATCTGGAAATGGGGGGTCAGTAACAGGTTGCTGAGTTTGGGGCCACCGGCTTTACACTTGCCTTTTCCAAGGACTCAGCCGTCCTGCTGTGGGAATGTTTCCTTAGGACACAGCGTGAGTACAGCAGATGTCCTAATAACATTGTTCATTATAAAAAATGGAAACAAAACAATGGGGATTGGGTAAGGTCATTACTGGACATTTGACATTGGTACAAAGGAAATATTTTGTAGCTTTTAAAAGTGAAATAACCAGCACTGAGTAACATTGTTGCTCTTCTTAGTCAAACTAGAATTTGAGGACCTCATGTGGAAGTGAGACCGTCTTAGCACCGCGCGAGACCCCTGCTGGAGCTGGGCCAGTTGCATGTTCATGTCAGCCCCATCGCTGGCCTGTGCCATGCGCGTGCCGGCGTGTTGCACTTGGTGGGTGTTTGTTTACCTCCCTGGCCTCGCTGAGCTCTCACAGTGATGATCCTGGCTCAGCAGAGCTGGTGGTGTTCCAGGCCTCACTTAACAGATGAGGAAACTGAGGTTTGGGGCGAGAAAGTGAGCTCTGAGAAGCCCCACACTGGGTGAAGCCAGGATTCCAATCAGATCTGGCTGAGGCCTGGGCTCAGGGCTTAGCTGCTGGGGTGGGGCTGAATTGGTTACTGGAGAGTTCAGAGAAAAGGAGGGAGTAATGCAAAGGGCCGGGGGCTCTGGGGGACCCTAGGGCCGACTCTTCCTTGATAATTATGAGGAATTTCTCATAATTCCACAGGCCTCCCTTTCTAAAAAGAGCTGAGGTCTGCTGACTGGTTGCCGAGGATGGGAGCTTTTTAAGGTAGCTGGAGTGAAGAATTCCTAAACTAAAAATAGCCCATTATTAGGGTTTACCAAAGATTCAAGTGAAATACTTTCCTAAGAAATCTGATGTCCACACAACCTTACAAAGTGCCCACTGTGCACACAGCTGCAGGGCGCCTTGAAGTCTAGCCCTGCTTTCGGGCACTGGCGGCGTCTTACGTTGGAGGTGGTTCTCCATTACTGCTATTTGAAAAAAAAAAAAAGATGTTTTATTAGGGAACTTTTCAAATATATACAGAGTAAGTAGAAAAGCTTAAGTAAGTAGAGAGCTGCATGTTCTCACCCGGCATCACTGAATGTAAAACAATCTCATCATCCTGGTTTCAAGTATACCTCCCCCCGCCCCCAGCCCTGATCATTTCTTACTGTTCTCCTCTTTTATGGGGTAAATTCGCATGTTCTGAAATGCACTATCTTCGCTGTACGTCTGATCAGCGATCCCACACGCCATCACAGTACAGAGCATTTCTGGCTCTTCTTCTCCAAGTCATGCTGCCCGGGCAGCCTCAGGTCTGGTTTTGCTCACCTTAGATTAATTTTGACTGTTCCAGCTCTTCCTATAAACGGAACCATACGGCGCGTGCTCCTCCACATCTGGCCGCTCTGAGCAGCATGTGTTGTGAGAGTCACCTGTGTTCCTGCCTCCATCCGTTCCTTCTGTCTTACGGCCGAGTAGAACCTGGTTATGTGAACACACCACGGCTTGTTTACTCGTTTGCCAACGGACGGACACCTGGCCTGTTTCTAGTTTGGGCCTGTTGTGAACACATTTGCCCTGAGCTGTTGAGTGAAAGTCTCGGTGTGCACATGTGTTTTCGTTTCTCCCAGGGAAATACCCAGGAGCAGAATGGCTGGGTCGGATGGTAGGTGATGTCTGACTTTTCGGGAACTGGCATTGGCTTCCAAAGTGACTGAGCTGTTTTGTGTTCCCACCTGCAGTGAGTGAAAGCTCCCGTGGCCCTGCCCTTGCTGACACCCAGGTAGTCTATCTCTGCACTGCTTGTGGCTGCTCTTTTTAAATGAGCGCAGGTATAGGTGGAGTTTCTGGAAGCTTTTACTCTAATCGATCAGTCTGGGGTTGGATAGGTGCTGTGCTCCACAGAGGGTTGTTTCCTTCTCTGTTTCTTTGTCTTCCCAGAATTTCCCACCCAGATTACAGGGTGGGATGGTAGAGTAGGGTCAGGGACAACCTTTTGGTCAGAAGGTTGGGAATCGCCGCTCGGAGGGAAGGCGCTGGAGCTCTGGGCCAGTCCAGAGCCTGCTCCCCCTTTTGTGTGTGACCTCAGGTCCTGTGATCACACCCCACTGGGTAACCACTCACCAGCCCCCCAGGCTGTGCATCTGGGGGTCCTAACCCATCTGGGCCTCTCTCTCTCCCTTCTCCACAGATATTGGCCCAGTGACCCTCACGGCAGACCCAGCGCTGTTCCAGAGGGTGCTGAGAGAGCTCTATGTACAGGTGGGCCACCCCGCCGGCCCCGGCCACGCATCCACGTTGCTCCTTCCAATTCACACCAGAGACCAAAGCCCGCCCCACAGGCGCCAAGATGGCAGCTTCCCACTCCCCTCATGACCTGCCTACCAGCTTCACTTGAGGCCCTGGAGACCAGTACTTACTGGGTTTCCTTCCCTCATTCAGTGAACTAATTCCCTCCAGGAGCTCTTGGGCCTGGCCTGGGCCTGGCACATAATAGGTCCTCACCATTCCCAGAATGAATGACGGGTGGAAGAAGAAAGGTGGTGCCAATGCTCCGCGGCAGGTGGGTGGGGTTCTGGGGGCAAATGTGAGACAGGTCAGAGACCAGACCAGTCTCAAGGCCACCTGGGCTCCATTGCCACAGAGAGCACCTGGCCCAGTCTCTGTTCTTCCACCTGTCCACCGAGACCACCAGCTTCCTGAAAGGCAGAGGGCCCCTATATCAGTCTAGTTCACTGACAAATCTCCTGGGAACAGGCCCAGTGCACACAGGGGCTCAGTAAGTCCTGTGGGGTGAGAGTCAGGGAAAGCAGCGTTTATGGAAAAGTCCTCCCATGCCCATCCTGTTGCCGCATCTGTACGGACCCAGGTGAGACAGGCACATGCTCCCTTCCTGATGAAGCTCTTATCTGGAGGGCAGAGGGGGAGGACTGTGACTGGTTTGGGATTGCCAGGTAACCTCCTTCCAGTGCCTCCCTCCTGGCCACCTGCCGTCCTTTAAGTCACCATGTGGCTTTCTTGGGAAGTTCCAATGGCTCCCTCCCACCTTCCCCATCTGTAGCGCTCACCACGGTGATAATTAAATACTTGGCATTGGGCTTACTGGTCCAGGGTCTGCCTACACTGCCAGATTCCATGGGGTGGGCCCGTATAGCTCTTGCTTGGGTGAACGAATGAAGGACTGAATGCTGCTGCCGGTCCAAAGTTCAACCAGGTGGATGCTACATTGTGTCTCCAGGAAGGGAGTGGCTGGGGCTGGGGCCTGTCCTCGGGTGGCCAGGACAGAGGTAGTTTTAGGTGACTTCTGACTCCTGCTGGGTTCAGGGTATCCCTGGGTGGGTTCAGGAGGAGGGTGAGCATCGCCGACACACCCCTGCCCTCCAGGGAGGCGGTGACTGCCCAGAGATGAGCGTAGGTGCCATCAAGGCTGCCGTGGAGGTCGCCAACCCCGGCTCCTTCATCTATGTCTTCACGGACGCCCGTGCCAAGGACTTTCACAGGAGGGAGGAGGTGCTGCAGCTCCTGCAGCTTAAACAGTCCCAGGTGAGTGACTGGCCCAGGGGGCATCAGTGGGCAGCAGTGGGGGTCCCGGGGAAGCTGGAGTCTCCCCATCGGGAGGGAGGAGCTGGGTTCCTCTCCCACACCAGCCCAGCCTCCACCAGCCCTGCGGCCACCCGGAACCAGGCTGCCCTGGAGAATCCCGAGAATCTCACACTCTGGGCCCAGGCTGGCCCCTGTGTCCTGAGGACGACCACACTGCCCTGTTCCCTTCGTACTCTCCAGAGTCCAGGCTGCCGTCCATCTTCCTCCTGGCACTGCCTCTGCTCCTGGTCTCGGATGCTTGCGTCCACTTCCCTGTCCTCTGGGGGCTTGAAAGATGTGCCGGAGCTCTCGCTTTTTCCTTTTGCAGTGAGGACTGGGAAGGAATGCGAGTGAGGAAGGGAGAGAGCCCGACTTTTTGGCATCTTGGGGAAGACCTCAAGGGCTGGGATGGCTTCTCTGCTCTCGCACCCAGAGCACACTTCGGTTCCTTAAGGTTCTTCCCACTCTGCAGCCTCCAGCGGCTGCTCAGAGATGAGTGGAGTTCCATGCCCTTCTTTGTCACTGATTTAACGACAGCTCCTTTTATTGAGCACTTACTCTATTCCTGGTCCTCTGATCCCTGTGGGCTGAGCACCATTATTATTCCCATTCTAGACATGTGTCACCTGAGCTGGGATAGGGAAGGGCTCACCCCAGATTACTTCACCCTGGGCTGGGGTCCTGCCACTCACACCTGAATGGGTGGCCAGGGAAATGGAGAGCCAGGCTTCGTGTTCCTTCTGCAGGTGGTCTTTGTACTGACAGGGGACTGTGGTGACCGCACCCATCCTGGCTACCAGGCCTATGAGGAGATCGCTGCCGCCAGCTCCGGGCAGGTGTTCCACCTGGACAAACAGCAAGTGACACAGGTGAGCCCGGAGGGGGTGACTTCCCCAAACTGCTTTTCCAGGTGAGGCCAGGGCAGTGACCATCCCTGCCTCTCGAGGCTTGAATAGCAATGGCGGCCGGAGGCAGCGAGCAGCCCCTGTGGCAGGTGCAGGGATATGATGCCGCCTTGCCCAGCCTCCCACCCGCCACAGAGGCAGGTGCTTGGGCTTGCCAGACAAAATTTTTCAGGTAAAGGGGCTGAGGCTTGAAGCAGCACCCTGCGGTCCAGGGTGGCAGGATAGACCCAGTAACATCCAGCAGGAGGTTATATGTGGGGTTTCTTCTGAGCTTTTCCCCAGAGTCAGGAAACTCTGGGTGAGTGGAAGAGCCAGGGTCCGCCAAGGTCTGCTGTGTTTCTGGGGCTCAGCAGGGAGGGGTCTGCTGGCTGTGCCCCCAGGTACCTGGTCGGGCTCTCTTAGGACCTAGAACTAGCCAGGTGTCTCCCTCCTGGTCCTGCTGTGGACCCAGAATCTGTCCTCCCTCCCATTCAGTCTCCCCTGGGGCAGGGGTCTCCTACTTCCCCTTCGCCCCACATCCCTTCCCAGCAAGCAGGGCGATCCTTCCCGTGGTGAGCTGGTAAATGACTCACAGCCATCTCTCTGGAAAGGACAAGAGTGCACATTCCTGTGGTGTAAATAATCCAAGCTCAGCAGAGCTCAGGTGCCCTTGTGAAGCCAAAAAGTGATGCTGGTTGTCGGCTTTGTTGAGCCTGAGTGAACAGGCCCCAACCTGCCACCAGATCCTCCCACGGTGAATCTGACCGGCAGGTCCCTCCCAGTTGACCCCCAGAGATGTCCAGATCATAATCTGAGCCCTGCATTTCTTATCTCGCTGTTCACTGCCCTCCACTCGCTCGCTGCCCTACAGCCTCTGCTGTTTCGCAGGCACCCATGCCCTCCCGCCCTCCCGCCCTCCCCGAGAAAGCCTTTGCTCATGCACCTGGCTCCTCCGGCCCCTCCTGCCCGGCTCCTCCCATCCTCCCAGTTTTAGCGGACATGCACTTCCTCACAGAGAACCCCCTTGATTTCCTGCCAAAATAAGTCTCCTTCCACACCCTCTCCCCGCTCCCTGTGCCGCTGTACATAACTGAAATTTTGTGTTCATAGTTGTGCAGTTATTTCACTAGGCTACGCCTTTCCCAGCAGATAGCAGGTGCTGGGGAAATAGCTGGTGAATGGAGGCACAAGGGGTCCCTCATGCCTGTGGCCCCGGGAAGAGGAAGTGCAGGAAGCAGCTCTCTGAGGCTGCTGTGGCCTCATGCCAGTCCTGCTGTCGCCTCTGGGAAGGGATTTCGTGTGTTGTATATTTAAGAACTGTCTCCAGGGCCGTGTTTAGATTAGCGTGCCTTAGCTGCCTGTTGACAGATGGCGTTTATGGTTCTCTGCGACACATTAGGCTTCATTTTCTGGCATGTCGGCCTCCCCTGGCACTGAGCCACCCAAGCAAGGGTGGGCGGCATTGCAGAGTAGAGGGGTGGCCTGGTTCTTGCTTTGGGGAACTGTCTGGGCATTTACATAGGAATGAGGTTTCCCTGCTGGGACGAATCAGACCCAGGGCAGCTGTGCAGGCTGGTGGGGGCCCATTTGCCCAGGTGTGGGGTAGAGACCCTGGGTAAATCCCCTGCTCCTGGCCCCAGTGTCCAACTTTCTGCCATGGGGTCTGGGTGGGGCAGCATGTGCCTGATCTAGCCGGGTCAGGCAGCTAGATTGCCAGCCAAAGGCCCGAATTGGCTGTTTCTGGGTGGGGGTGGATCCCTCTCCTTCCCAGACATGGAGCTCTGTGGTTCCTTAGCTTAATGCCTTGGACCTAGCCCCTTTGTATGTTCCATACATTCCCAGACTCTCAGCAAGGCTGGGAGGGCAGCTGGCGTGGCCAGGGCCAGGAGAGAGGAACGGTGCCTTTGCCGGACTGGGAAGCTCCAGCTGGGAAAACGTCTCAGCAGTTGTCAAAGTCCCCAGACTGTGCCTGCGTGGTCAGTCCTTTTACAGCATCAGAGCACCCCAGTGTGGTGTGGAGGCCTCTGCCTGCTCTCTCCCCCTTGTGTAGGTAGCACCTGCTACATGCCAGGTGCGCCCTGGGTGCTTGGCATGGAGGTGGCAGTCAGTCAAAGCTTAGGTCGCCCTGTTCTGGAGCACTTTGATTTTTCCAGTTGCAGAGCCGGCCTCACTGGTACCAGAAGTTTAGGGTTCCAAGGTAACTAAAGGAAGGTGAGGACCCCCCCCATAGGGGAAATTTGAAGCTTTTGCTATCTTTAGACAGGGGATGTCAGAGGCAGGCAGCGTGGCCCCTTGAACCTGACCTAGAACTATGCATTTTGTCTTTTTTTGCAGTTTTTGGCCGGGGCTGGGTTTGAACCGCCACCTTCGGCATATGGGGCTGGCGCCCCACTCCTTTGAGCCACAGGCACTGCCTGAACTGTGTATTTTTTTTTTGTAGAGACAGAGTCTCACTTTATCACCCTCGGTAGAGTGCTGTGGCGTCACACAGCTCACAGCAACCGCCAACTCCTGGGCTTAGGCGATTCTCTTGCCTCAGCCTCCCAAGTAGCTGGGACCACAGGCGCCTGCCACAACGCCCGGCTATTTTTCTGTTTTGCAGTTCGGCCGAGGCCAGGTTTGAACCTGCCACCTTCGGTATATGGGGTCGGCACCCTACTTGATGAGCCACAGGCGCCGCCCTGAACTGTGCATTTTTGATCAAGACTTAGATAGGTCCAAGAACCTCCTATGCCAGCACAGTGTCCCCCAGGCTCCCCCGGTGCACACCCAGCTCAGTGCACCATCTCCAGCCCTGATGGTGGGGGTGGAGGGAAGGGGCAGCAGAACTGGGCAGACCCCCTCATCCTGCAGCTCCCCTGGGCCTGGGGAGGAGGGTGTTGGGCTCTCTCTCTCTCTCCCCCCTGCACCCCCACCCCCACAGCACAAACCCCAGTGCAGCACGTCCTGGGAGCTGGGACCCTTCCCCTGTCCGGCACCAGCAGGTACAAGCTGCAGATTGTCCAGATCCTGCACATCAGCCATCGGACAGGTGACCCTCCTTCTAAGACAGTGAGGGAGAGAAGGAGGCTCTGTCCAGGTGGTTCTGATTAAGGGATCAGGACAGCCCCAGAAATGACCTCATTCTGGACCCTTCCCCAGGGAGGCGGTGCTGTGGTGCGGTTATGGCTTAGACTCCAGGGCACAATGCCAGCCTCAGAGTGTCGTGCAGCTCTGCTGCCTACCTGCTGTGTGATCTTGACCACAGCACTCAACCTCACTGGACCACATTTTGGTCTTGTGTATAGTTGGGTTAACAAGAGTCCCCACCTGTGAGTCAGTAGCAAGGGTAAGAACAAACAGCATGGGACGCCCTTGGTAAGAATTAGCGATGGCAGAACTCCACTCCCTCCTGCTTTGGTGGGGAGCCCAGAATATGCCCTCCAGCTCCACTGAAGCCCCCCGGAGAGTAGGAGCTCTCTCTGGAAAAGTTCCTGGAAAGGTACAACCTGGGGCGAGTGCCCAGGGGCACCCAGCTGGCTAGGGGCAGAACCTCTGGATTGGGGGGGCCTGTTGCTATCACTACACACTAAGTCACCTGACACGGGCCCTCCATATTCTGATCTCTGGCCCTGAGCCCCATTTGGCCTCCTGGCCTTCCCTCTCTGCTTCCTCAGCCACCCTAGCTGTCAAGTGTCCTGGGAGAGACCTCAGGGGATGATTTATCTGCCATGAAGGGCTGAGCAGCAGCCATCTGGCCGGCATAACAGTGCCAAATTTTTTGTTTCTTCTCTATCAGTGACAAAGAGATGAGCCCCATCATTTGGCTGGCCCCCTGCCCCCCTGGCCCCACTAACATCTGGAAGCCATTGCCTTCACCAAATAAACTCTGCGCTCGTTCCATGAAACCTCTCTGCTCGGAAGGTTCCCAGATTCTGCTCCAGATCCTGGGGGCATCACCGGGTCCAGAAGGCCTGGGCAAGAGGGCCAGCTTCCCCTCACTCCCCCTCTCCTGAGAGGTGATGGACTTACAGAACGAGCCCTGGGGCAGTCCACCTCCTGGTGGGGTCACTGACTTTCAGTCCTGTGCCCTAGACCTTCCTCTGGTTCAGTAGCCTGAACTACTGGGCATGTTCCCTTCTTAAGAGCACTCTGAAAGGAGCTTGTAACGGCAAGTGCAACACAGTAGCCCGTGAGACTTGTCTGGGTAATTGCTAACTGGTGAGGCCACCGCTTCCTGGCAGCTTTGCTCAGGAGGGATCCCTTCGGCCCCTGGAAAGACCTGGCCCAGGGGAAGAGGTTGGTGGTAACAGAATTGCTTCTTTGCAACCTACATGTTCCCCCAGCTTCTGTCCCCATCTGTAGTGGAGGTCCTTGGCTGCTGTCTTAGGTCCACCCTCGCATGGATGAGGAACGTTGTCCCCATTCCTCAGCCAAGACAGGTGGAACCTTTTCAAGAAACATGTTACTTAGAAAGCTAGGCAAAACAGAAGGAAGCAGCTCCAACTATAAAATCATGAGTTTTCGTAACACAGAATTCTTATCCTGGAATAGCTGAAATCTAGCTGTAGACTTCAGGCACATATGTTCCAGCTCAGTCTGAACAAAACATATTCACTTCCTGACTCTTCCCAGTCTCTCCTTTCCCCTTTCTTCACACAGTTGGCAGGACTGAAGGACGATGACGCAGGACAGGAAAGGCCGCTAGGTAACATACACGATGCCACTTTCTACACCCATTGCTAGTTAACTACAGAACTGTTTCTAATTGAGTCTGGACATGGCTTTGCATTTCTTCTTCACACAGCATCCCAGGAAGCCACGTCCAGCTGACTGGAGTTGGCAAGCAGCTGAATACCATTATGCTGGTTTAGGTACAAATTAATGTCATGGCACGCCTGCCAGTGTTGGAGGACTTATGCATTACAAAATATGAAAAATATCCAAGTAAAAGGATATACCTACCAACTAGACTCAGCACTCACCCCCAGCCCTGAATATTACAGGGTTACAGATGATTTGGCTACACAAATTGCTTTTGTACTGCTTGAGACAAAGTTGTAAGTGCACCCATCACCGAGAAAGTGTACACTGTACCTGGTAGGGGTGATTTCACCCATTCCCTCCTCCCCCTCCCAAGCAATCGTTAACACTTCTGCTTTGCTTGCTTTATCTGACTCTCTACACTTTATGCTGAACTGAATCATGACGCCTCATCCATAAATAACTTACCATGTTCTTCCTAAAGGTAGTTTTCAACGTAACATAACCACTAGTATCATTTAGTGAAGTTGATAATCGTTTCCCAGTATCATCGTACACCCAGTCCACACTCGGATTTCTCTAACCATCCTCAAAGATGATTTTATCACAGTTTTTGTCAAATCAGGATTTCATGGGGTGCTGTGCATTTCTTTTGGTTGTTATGTCTATTCAGTCCCCTTAAAGATGGAGCAACTTTTTATTAATGCCACTAAGTTGTTGAAGAATGGTGTCCCCCCGTTCTAGATTCTCTTACTATTTCCTTACAGTATCATTAACTTTTCTCTTTATTCCTGGGACTCCCCCTAAACTTGGTTAATGAAGACTGGGGTGAAGGCTGACCTTCTTGGCAGGAATGTGTCACGGTTGGTGCTGTGCGCACTTCCCGTTGCATCTCATCAGGAGGAGATAATGTCGGATGGTCCTACTGTTACTGCTGCTGCCGAGTTAGGTTAGCGGGCCAGCTCTCTGGAAGGCCACGCTGGAGGGCTCCGTGTGGACATCCAGTTCCCCGATGACCTTTCAGCTAATGGTTTTAGCATTCACTGAGGAGCCTTGCCTGAAACGATTATTTCATTTGGGGTTGCAAAATGATGATTTCCTAATTGCATCATTCCTTCCACATTTAAGAGTGGGCATTCCTCCAGGAAAAGGAACTTTGGTTCATCAAAAGGGATGATTTGTTTTCTCTGAAGTGCAGGGAATCATGCTTAGTTCTTTCTCTTTAATTAAGAAATCACCCGCAGTGGTGGCAAGTGACGTTTTACTGTTTTGAATTTTGCTTTCTCTTTTTTTGACTACTGTTCTGTGCATGTGGATTATATAATTCAATGTGTTTCATCTGATCACAATGATTAGTCCTTTGTGGGCTCAAGTTGTCCCCAGTTTAACTCCTTCAAGCTGGTTTCTGTGTTCTTCTCATTTGTCCCCATTCATCTTTGGGAGCATTTTTGCTTTATGGAATGACCAGTGGTCCCACCCACGCTTACCTTATAACTTGCCTTCCCCAGACCTGGAAGTAGCTATTTCTCCAAGGAACCCTAGTGGGGAATGGGGTTTAGAAACCGAAATCTAGAATCACAAGCAATGGTCACTGATACTGGGATTTGGGGACATAATTGCTTCTGGATCTTTCTAGAGGAGTTGATCCCGATTCGAGTTTCACACTGCAGATCTTTGACTTCGCTTAATTGAGGGCACACTTGCAGCTGAGCTTAGGTGATCTGCCTGCCTCGGCCTCCCAGAGAGTTGGGATTACAGGTGTGAGCAGAGCCAGGGTCTAAAGCAGCAATTCTCAACCTGTGGGTCGAGCCTCACAGGAACTGTATTAAAGGGCCGCGACATTAGGAAGGTTGCGAACCACTGGTAAAGATGTTCTCTGTGGTTCTTTTTGTCGTCAGGGTCCTCCCACCGAGAAGGAATAGTTGCACCGCTGGGTTCTGAACTCACTTGGAGCTGTTCTTTTCTCTCTGTGGTTCTGGCACCAGGTGCAATTGGGCTCTCTGGGTGTGTAGTGTATGACAGTCCTGGAGGTAACTTGGTCTGGAAAAAGAAGGTGCGGACTTGAGGGGCCCCTCTTCTCCCTGTTCTCTGTCTTCCTTGCTAAGGAGGAGGCGTGAGCTGGGGAGGGGAGGGATTGTGGGAGATGGGGAGGGGGGACGTCCTGATGGCCCCACCCAGGACGCATGTGTCCCACTGGACTCACACAGTCACTGCACAGCTGCCGAGAGCCCTCACTGTGCCAGCCAGTGAGCCCAGGGCTGAGACATGTGTGCACACAGCAGAGGGTCTCTGCCCCCTCGAGCTCCCAGGCAGAGCAGAGAGGCTTAAAACCAGTGATGTGAGGTTTTTGCACTGGGGTGCAAAATAATGTGTGCCAAGGAACAGAACTAGTTCAAGACCGGGGAGGTGTCTTCATGCCTCAAGGTGGAGAATGAGCAGGGGTTCCTGCAAGGAGAATGACCTGTGTATGGGCAGGGCTGCCCGAGCAAGGCTGGGGAGCCAGCATGGCAAGCATAGGCAGAGTCAGTGGTGTGGTGACCTGGGGTCGGCTTGGACAGGTGGCTCGAAGGCCATGGGAACAATTTGTAGAAACTAATTCTGTGCCCCCATGAGATACCATTTTAGACTTTATCAAGGGCTGTTAACATGGGGTCCTTGCCCTCATGGGTGAGTGTCTTTGAAGGAGGTTGAGAACCCCCTAAACTCACACCCCAAACATGTACCCGAGGGGTATTATGGGCCAAGGGGACCTTCAATCTGATTCTCAGCAGGATTTATCCAACACATGTGAGATTTTAGAGTGAATAAACAGTTATAGAAACCAGGGGGTTAAGATTTCTTAACCCTGGGAAAAGTCAGTCCACTAATTAATTCCTCGCTTCCATGGATCAGGAAGAGACTTGAAGGCTTTGCAGCTCCTTTCGGTACTCCTGGGGGAACACAGCGCCCTGGTGGGTGCACAGTCTGGCTCTGGGCATGATCATGGACTACGTGGGTCTGGGGAGAGTCCAGATCTCCAGGTTCATCCATGTTGGGGGTACCAGGAGGGCTTCCTGGAGGAGGTGATGGTGCTATAGAAGCTGGCAGGTGGAGAAGGAGGAGAGTCTTCCTGGCAGAGAGACATGCTCTTGCCCTTTCTCTCAATTTAGGTGTCATAACTCAGAGCCTGTAGAAGCCAGGAGGGTGACAATGTGTGAACTGGGCCTGGTGTAGGGCAGTAGGGAGTGGGGTGGCCTTGGGCAACCTGGGAATTTTGTATGCTGCCTAAAACCCATGGTGGGTGGGCAGATTCTGCACATCGCCCCTCAGGTGGGGACCAGTCTCAGGTGACCAGATGCAAGCAAGACATTCTGGGCACCTGCTGGCGTCAGCGGCTCACACTCACCTCCCAGGTGCTGAAGTGGGTGGAGTCAGCTATCCAGGCCTCCAAGGTGCACCTGCTGTCCACGGACCATGAGAAGGAGGGCGAGCACACGTGGAGACTCCCCTTCGACCCCAGCCTGAAGGAGGTCACCATCTCATTGAGTGGACCAGGGCCCGAGATTGAAGTCCGAGACCCCCTGGGTACGTGTGAGACTGAGCTGGAAGCCCAGGAAGAGAATGAGGAAGAGGCTGGGGTGGGGGTGGGGGTTGGGAAGTGAGTGAAGACACAAGATTCCAGGAATAAGAAAGTTGGGGGCACCAAGTGAGGAGCAGAGAAGGTACCCATGTGGGTGAGGAAGCAGCAAGGCTGGTAGCTGCCAAGCAAGGGGCATTAAAATAGCCCCTAGAATGTGAGGCTCTCACTGAGCACCCCCATGTTAATCAGTGCAGTCTCACGGTGGCAGGAACTCACAGCACCTTGGCCAGGTGGGAGCTGGGGCTCAGTGGGTGAGAACTCATCAAGGAAAACAGGCAGGTAGGGTCAGTGCAACCTAGATGTGTCACTTGGTCCCATGATGCTTTGAGGACATCATGGACACCTCAGTCTAGAGGCCAGGGGCACAGTCTGCACCTGAGGTTGGGTGCAGGATGAGATGAGCCTGAGGACCTCAAGGGCCTGCCCTCTTGTCAGCTTCTGGGAAGTCTGTGGTTAGGGTTTGGTGGGCTGCGGGTTCCTGGAGACAAGTGGGGTCCCTGTCACCCCTAAGAAGGGTCAGGTAGTGAGCAATCCTTGGGCTTCCACAGGGAGGATCTTGCAGAAGGATGAGGGCCTCAAGGTACTCCTCAGCATCCCTGACTCGGCCAAGGTCGTGGCCTTTAAGCCTGAGCATCCTGGGCTATGGTCCATCAAGGTAGGGGACACTGGGTTGTAAGGGGAAGGGAGACCAGCTTCACCAAGCTGGAGCAATCTCCCTCCTGGGGATCCTGGGGCCTTGGGAGGACTCAGGGGTGCTTATGTGGGCATATCAATAGGAGTAAGGGGTCAAGAGCAAAGGAGGGGAGGAAGCAGAGTGTTTGGGGTTAGTTTGGGAACATTTCATAAGGGCTTGAAGAAAGGACTTCAGTGTTCACTGGCTCAGAACCCTGTCCTGTGAAGAATGTGTAAAAGAAGCAAGCCATACCCTGTGGCGGTATGGCTCAGTGGGGCCTGCTGCAAGGTGCTGGGGACCAGGGGTGAGGGCAGGCTTAGTCTCTGGCTGAGTGCCCTGGGATGTGCCTTGGAAGGGTGGGAGCATCTGCTGATCAGGCAGCATTTGTTGAGCACCTGCTTGGTGCTCGGTGCATGCTGGGTGCTGCAGGTGAAGTGGCAGCACCAACCACCTGCCTTTCAAATCTGAGCATCTTTGAGCCAAGAGATGAAGGCAGGGCAGGGAATAGACATGCAGGGGGACGGACAGGGCTGCAGGTGTTGGGGAGAGCTGAAGGCAGGGCAGCCTTGAGAGTCCCGCTCAGGCTGGGCTGGGAACTGGCTACTCCATTTGGGGAGCATTGGGCCGGGTCCCCAGGGAAAAGTAAGTCGCCTATGTGCCTACAAAGATGGGAGAATTTCAGCTGCTGACTTGGGCCAGGTCAGGTCAGTCACCCCCTGCCCCAGAACTGGGGTACTGGGCGCTGACGCTCCGGTGACATGGGGCCTGGCCCCGGGCTAGGTCTACAGCAGCGGCCGCCATTCAGTGCGAATCACAGGTGTGAGCAACATCGACTTCCGGGCCGGCTTCTCCACACAGCCCTCTCTGGACCTCAACCACACCATCGAGTGGCCCTTACAAGGTACAGTCTCCTGCCCCTGAAGTTGGCGCTGAGCCGCCTCTGAAGAGGGGGGAGGCCCAAGGGGCAGGCTTGGCCGAGTGTGACTACAGAAGGGCTGAGCGGGGACCATAGTGACGTAAACTGAGCTCCCAGGCCAACGTCCGCTCCTCCTGCCCCAGCCCAGATGACGCTGTGACATTTACCTGTAGAATATCCTCCCAGCTCCCAAAGGCCCCAGGACCCTTAAGCTGTCCCCTTTTTTAGAAGAAAAATTATTTCAGATAAATATGAGGGTACATAGGATTAGGTTACAGTGTTGGCATTTGTTAGGTGGGGTCCCTATGATAATGGTGTGCCGTACACCCTCACATTGTGCTCATAGATGAGGGCACACTAATCCCCTTCCTTCTTCCCTCTCCCCTCTTTTCCCTCCCCTCCCCCACAACTTGAATTACATTGAGTTTTTCTCCTGTGTGGGCGCGTATTAGTTCATCTCTTGGCTTCATATTAGCGTTGAGTACATCAGACACTTGCTTTTCCATTCTTGTGATACTTTACTAAAGAGACTGTTCTCCAACTCTATCCAGGTTAATACAAAAGTCGTAAAGTCTCCATCTTTTTCTAATGGCTGAATAGTATTCATGGTATACATATATTAATTTAGCTTATTAATCCATATAGTTTATTAATCCATTTGGGGGTTGATGAGCACTTGAGCTGTCTCCTTCACTACTGAGTTCACACCCCTCCTTTCTTCTTGTCAAAACCTAAGTGTCTTGGGTCCCACTTCTCCAGTCTTCCAGCAGACATCGGACCAGTTCAATGAAAGGACAGGTGCTAGTGGGCCCCTGGCTTAGTGAAAAGGGGAACAGTGGCTCACCTTGAAGGAATGAATGTGCTCAGGGACATTTGAGTGCCCCGGGGCTGATGGGAGTTGTATAGCCTAGAGGGACATTGAAGTTGGAGGCACTGGGTCAAGTTCCTGAATGGAAGCCACCAATGTACCTGTGTCCTCCTTCACAGTTCCTCTGGGAGAGGAGAAACCTGGGCCCCTGGCACGCAGAGGGGTGCCGGCTGCCTGAGCTCCATGCCGGGAAATACTATCTAGTGTTGATCAAGGGTCTCAGTTTAAGGTCTGGGAAATACGGTGCCCGCCATAGGGCCATTTGGAGGATTTTGCTGGGACCAGCTCAGAAGACAGACAAGGAGGGGCCTAGACTAGGTCAGGCTGAGTCCAGAACACTGAATAATGACCAAAAGTGGCACAAGCCAGATGCTTAAGGCTGTCTTCTGAGTCTGTATCTTCTCTAATGTTTGTTATTCTTGTCAGCCCTGGTTGGTTTTCCTGCCAGGAGTTGCAGTCAGATCTTTACAGTGAAAGGGGTGGCTTGCTGTTTGGGAGTTGCTTTGTCAATAGCAGCAGGGGAGAAGCGAGGAAACATCGGTGCTGACATACAGCCAGGAGGGAAAGAAGTCCTGAAGGCACTGCTAGAGTGGGGATTGAAGGCCAACCTGACCCCAGGGCCCATCCCCAGGAGAAGTGTGTGCAGGAGGCTGCACAGACCCTGTTATGTTTCTGCTTTTGATAAAGATGTGGGTCCAAGACATTTTTCTTTTTTTCTTTTGGCCGGAGCTAGGTTTGAACCCGCCACCTCCAGTATATGGGACCGGCACCCTACTCCTTGAGCCACAGGCGCTGCCCCATTTTTCTTTTAAAAGAGAAACAAGTACAAATGATCATGATTGGCAATTGGCCTCAGGACTGGCCACACCAGGGGGTGGGGGAAGCTGGGGCTAAGTGGATATTGGAGGCTTGGCACATGGGAGCAGCAGTGACACCCTATTGTTCCAAGGTGATTGTTCCAACATGGGAGTGGGGCCCAGCCTGACTCGATTGATTTCCCAAAGGAATATGGACTTCTAGCTCTTTATATGCCCTTTCCTAATTGTTTAATGTCTCTTCAAGAATTTTAAGACATTTCATGGACCCCATTGACCACATCCACAGGTCCCAGTTTCTAATCCCCAAGAGAGAAAAAATTTATAGCTGTCCAAAAAGGGAGAGCTCTGATCGATGTCCCCACATCAACTAAAGGGATTCTGAAACTGAGTCCAGTTCAGCCTTTCTTGGGATAGTATGAAAAGTGCCACATTTCCATTAAGATAGAAAAGAAAGCAGGGAAAAGCTGAGTGTGGGGGAAGGCCGGCAGGAGTCAGGGTCCCGGACCAGGGTGCTCACCCCACAAGAGGCCACGCCCTGAGACCTGTGTGACAACAGCGGGTGCAGAGTCAACTCTGCTGGGTGGAGAGACAGCTGTTTCCTTGTTCTGCTCCATGAGTCTGCAGGTGATATGGCCATCAGGAAACCACGGATGGAAGGGCAGTGGTATTTCAGGACCACGGACAGTAGCAGGGCCCCTTCTCTTACTGCCCCACCCCCAGCATGAGTTGGCTGAAGGGCTGCTAGAGAAGGAGGGGTAGGTAAGGAGGGCAGCGCAGGCTGGTCCCCTGCGGTGCAGTCCCAGGACCTTGCTTGAGGAGGATTGCGGATCCCAGTACTGATGACAGCACCTTGCTCCTCACCCTTCCTTCTGTAGGGGTCCCCATCTCCCTGGTGATCAACTCCACGGGCGTGCAGGCACCTGGCCGTCTTGACTCAGTAGAACTCACACGTAGCTCAGGACAGCCCCTCCTGACTCTGCCCACGCGACCCCTCTCCAATGGATCCACCTACCAGCTGTGGGGTGGTTCGCCCTTCCACGCCCCACAAGAGCGCTTCTATCTCAAGGTGAAGGGCGAGGACCACGAGGGACACACTCTCCTCCGCATGTCTGGAGTTTCCTACAGTGGGGTGCCCCCAGGTGAGTGGGTGGCTCTTTTTTTTTTTTTTTTTACTGTTGGGGATTCATTCAGGGTACAAGAAACCAGGTTACACTGATTGCATTTGTTAGGTAAAGTCCCTCTTACTGGGTGGCTCTTTTGTCCCCCAGCTCCCCAGCTCACTCAGAGTCCCATTTCTTACTGGAAGCTCTCCCTGACTAGATCAGATTAGGAAATGTTTGTTCCTTAAGCTTCTAAGGACAGCTATTCTCTGTAAGGCATTACAGTAAATACTGAGATGTTTGAGATGTGGCCCTCAGCACAAGGCTTAGAACAAAGTCATCCACCCATCCATCCACACACCCCATCCATTCATCCATCCATCCATCTATCACCCGTCCATCCATCTATCCATGTATCTGTCCATCCATCTATCTATCCATCTGTCCATCCATCTATCTGTCCACCCACCTATCCATCATCCATCCATCTATCCATGTACCTGTCCAGCCATCTATCTGTCCACCCACCTATCCATCATCCATCCATCTATCTGTCCACCCACCTATCCATCATCCATCCATCTATCTGTGCAACTGTCCAGCCATCTATCTATCCATCTGTCAGTGCATCTGTCCAGCAATCTGTCTATCTATCCATCTATCTGTCCATCCATCTATCCATCATCCATCCATCTGTCCAGCCATCTGGAATTCATTTTGGAATCTTCTCTGTATCAGTCACGGTGCTGTAGACATAGCAGTAGGCAGGGCGGACGTGGGTACCTGCTCTTCCATCATCATGATCATCCCAGTCACCACTGGGGGCACTTCTTTCCCTGCACTAGGTCACTGATGCGTGTAGCAGTTCTGAGGTGTGTCCCCCTTTGTAGGAAGGGGAGGAAACTGAGACCATCCATCTCACAGGGCAATTCTGAGGGCTCCCTAAGCTCAGAGGTCCTCAGAGGCCATCTGCAGGGTGTAGAGCTGCAGCCGAGGGCCTTTCATGAGGCAGCTGCTGTTACTGTAAGCTCTGTGTGGGGTCAGGTCATCTGTCATCCCACCTTCAGTCATGCTGTGTTGTTGGGCCCTGTGTGTACAGCTTTTTGCTGGCTTCTTGGGTATCTCTTTAGTCTCACCATTTGGGTTGGAAGCTCCCAGAGAGCAGGGTGGAGTCACTAGCTGTCCAGGTCTGTCTCTGGTCCTAGTTGGGCTCACTGGCCACCCACCCTCCCCACTGGGCTTTGCTGATTTCCTCCTGCCCACCACCCTCTTCCCCTGGAGGTGGCCTGGGAGGAGTTCACAGGGGTGGATGTCACTGACATTCTAGCTCTTCCTCGTGGGGGTTTCAGTGGGAGGCAGCCTCCCCTTCAAACAAGGATGCAGGGGAGGGGAGGGAGGGAGGCTCCTGAGGCTGGCCACAGTAGGTGGCCATGGTGGGACAGAGGACTGGAGGACCTGGGTAGAGGAGCTAGGACCTCTTCTTTCCAGCCTCCTAGCCGCCACCCCCACCCCCAAACACCCCTACTTAATTGTCTCTTCCCTTGGCCTTTATAGCTTTGAGGAGGAATTTTCAGGAAGGAATTTCATCAGAGGGAGTAACAGCCTCTGTTTTCTCTCCCCTGTTCTTTCAGATGCATTCAAGAGTTTGCCTTTGGCTCTGGCTTTTGGTCTCCCTCTCAGCTCTAGATGGAAGTGGAGGGGAGGATGGGGTTGGGGTTTCTGCTTGCTCGCCTGCCTTCCATGTCTGGGAAGCTGGGAGTTTGCCTTGGAGCAGGTGGCTCTGGGTTTGGAGAGACGGGGGTGGGCCTGGGGACCCTGGGCCCTCTTGGCTCATGGAAAGGGGAGCCTGAGCTGGTCTGGCAGAGGCTCCCAGTGTGTGGGTGAGCGGTGGCTGCTTTGCACACAGCTGTAGATATGGCTGGATGGTCTGACACCCCTCTCTCAGGGGATGAGATGTGGCAGGCAGCCTGGAGCATGATGTCACCCGCCACTTCCCCGCCCCCAGCTCTGCGCTCTGGGGAGGTCTGGTGCATTGTCTCACCCGTAGAGCATCTCTGCTGGATCCTCTCTGCCCTGGTGGTATGCGGAGAGGGCAAAACAAAGGTTGAGTTCATGCTGGGGATCCCCCAGGTCTCCGGGGCCACTGCTGACACTGGAGGGGTTCCTCAGACTTCACTGAAATAGTTGCCATATCCAAGGGGAAAATGCGTCATCTCAAGACCAGGGTCAGGCCAGGGAGGGGGAAAGTGGTGTCTGGTGAGGGGCCTATGGGGCTTAATTAACTGTGATATTTCACTGAAGCTTCTTATTCTATCTCAAAAATGCGTGTGAATTTTACATTCATAGGCATGCTTCAGCTATGCTTATTTTTATTTTTTTTTTTTTAGAGACAGAGTCTCACTTTATTGCCCTTGGTAGAGTGCCGTGGGGTCACACAGCTCACAGCAACCTCCAACTGCTGGGGTTGGGCGATTCTTTTGCCTCAGCCTCCCGAGTAGCTGGGACTACAGGCGCCCGCCTGGCTATTTTTCTGTTTTGCAGTTCGGCGGGGCCAGGCTTGAAACTGCCACCCTAGGTATATGGGGCCAGGACCCTACTCTCTGAGCCACAGGCGCCACCCAGCTATGCTTATTTTTAAATGAAAAGGCTTCCCTCCAACAAGTGTGGGTGAAACTGACCTCCAGGCAGAGGAGTAGTTACACAAACCCACTCACACCCTAGTAGCCCTGATCCCTATTTGGAGAACATTAGACTAGATTTCAGAACGGGTTCCAGACACTCAAGATGATGCTGATCCAGTGTCAAGGGGCTGGTGCATGCTGACCTGTCTTGAGTCAAATGTCCTTCTCATAAACCACAAAAGCCCCATGAGCTACACTGGACGGAGCTTATGATGCCACATGCTTGGCACGCACCACCACTTACCAGCTCCTCAAAACAACACGACGTCATGTGGCCAGGTGTGGTGGCTCATGCCTGTAATCCCAGTCCCAGCACTTTGGGAGGCTGAGGAGGGAAGTTCACTTGAGGTCAGGAGTTTGAGACCAGCCTGGACAACATAGCAAGACCCTGTCTGCACAAGAAATAGAAAAAATTAGCCAGGTGTGGTGGTGGGTGCCTGTAGTTCCAGCTAGTCAGGAAGCTAAGGTAGGAGGATTGCTTGAGCCCAGGAATTGGAGGATACAGTGAGCTATGATGATACTGCTGTACTCCAGTCTAAGTAACAGAGCAAGACTCTGTCTCCAAAAAAGGAAAAAAAATAGGAAAATAGAAAACAATACAAAAACAAAACAACATGTTGAGGATAGCACCATGCCCATCCCACTGTGCAGAGGTGGAAACTGAGGCTTAGAGAGGTAAAGCAACGTGCTGTCGGTGGCCACTGAGTGGTGGAGCCAGAGGTTGACTTCCAGTCTTCTGGCTCTTGGCTTATCCTATCCGTGTGGGTCTCTGTGTCACCAGGTGTGGTGAGAGCAGGCTGCAGGGGGCAGTGGGGAGGAATTCTGAATGCTGATCCTTGTCCGCAGGCGCCCCCCTGGTCAGCATGCCATCCCGGATCCACGGCTACCTGCACCAGCCCCTGCTGCTGACCTGCTCTGTGCACAGCGCCCTCCCTTTCCGCCTGCAGCTGCTGCGGGGTAGAGCCCAGCTGGGCGAGGAGAGGCACTTCCAGTGAGTGGCTGATGGCAGGCCAGTTGTCCCCAGCCACATGGCTTTAGGGGTGCTGATGACTGGAGGGACCTCAGGGGAATGGGTAGCAGGAGAGAGCCCTTGGTCTCTCCTGGGCAGCCTAGTCCACGGACCTCCATGCAGCCAGGGATGGGGGAGAGTGGGTCCCTGAGATATCCCCACTGTGGGGTTCAGGAAGGATTCGTGGGCCTTCCTCAGCTCCTGGAAAACTCAATTCCTGTAGGGCCCAGCTCCGGGAAGGTCAGGAGTCCCTACCCATAAGGATGGGAGTCCAGCCCTTAGAGATAGCTGGGGACATGCAGCTGGCTGCTCCTTGTCAAATCCCACAGAAGATTTGCAGTCTTCCTCTGGGCAGGATTCAGGGAACAGAGGCCCCTGAGAGCCAGAGGAGGCTGGGGGGACGCTGACTGGGGTCAGTGTGATTGTGTCTCCTGCTGTTCTTTCTTTGCAGGGGATCAGGAAATAGCAGCTGGGAGATCCCCCGGGCCTCCAAGGCCGAGGAAGGCATATATGAGTGCATGGCAGTCAGCAGGGCTGGGACTGGACGAGCAAAGGCCCAGGTTGTCGTCACAGGTCTGTCCCTTGCGGCCCCTCCACATACTACCCCCCTTCCCGCCTCTTCCTTCTGGGATCTCCTCCCAGCCCGCTCCATCATGAGTTGCACACCAGCCAGCCGGCTGCTGGGGACCATCCATCAGCCGGAGACTGGCCACACTGACACCTGCTGCTGTCCCATCTGGGGCTGTCTCATCCAGAATGGCCTGTGCATCTCAGCCGGAGAAAGGTTGAGGACCCTGGCTTGGGTCACACCTGTCCTGCTTCTTGGAGTTTGGCCAGAACCCCAGACCCGTACAGGCCCTGTCCATCTGTTAGTTCTGATCCCTTAATGCCTCTAGGTCCCTGCCAGCATGGCACTATGGGGCTGGGGAAGATTGGAAATGCCAAAGACCATCCTGAAATGAGATTAGCTTTATTTTTAACATTACAAACCTCAGCTCTTTTGTAGAGAAGAAAAGGAACCCAGTGTGCATGGACCAGAGACTCTACATTTGATTACAAAAAATAAAATAGGCTCCTTATAGGAAGACTAGAATAATATAAACAAGTGAAATGAAGAGCCAAAGAACTCATAATCCCTGCATTGTACCATTTTGATTTACTTACACAAAGCGTTTTCTGTGTAAGGCAGTCTCTGATCTTGTCACTTCTTGTGGCTTTTTGCTATCCAGATAGCAGTTTTCTTAGCGCTTCCCTCCTGTGGGGCATATTTTGGCTGTCACACACAGCCCTGCTGTCGGCACAGAGAATGCGTTACTTTCTCCCCATGGCTGGTGATCTCTGAGGCTCTATTCCCCCGGGTGGAATCACTGGCTCCCAGGATGTGAAGAGTGGCAGGGCTCTTTGCATATTGCACTTGGCTGTTGTTTGGAAAGTGGGCACCTGCTATGCAGCCCCCAGGGGGTGTGGGGGAAGTGAGCCCCCTGTTCCTGGGCAACACTGTGCCGGGATGGCGAGCAGATGCTGGTTACTGGTGCTGCTGGCTGGGGTGTCCTGAGTGATATGCTGCAGGCCGACCTGAGCCTCAGGCCCAGGGCTAGGGCAGGGTCCCAGGGTCTGGACACCACCCCAGGGCCTGCAAGATGGCCCCTTCCCCTGCCTCAGCCCCTTAGGCCTTCCTGTGCTCTTGCCCCTACAGACCCCCCGCCGCAACTGATCCCTGCCACCAATGTGACCGTGTCCCCTGGGGAGACTGCCATTCTATCCTGCCAGGTCCTCGACGAGGCCCCCTACAACCTGACATGGGTCCGGGACTGGCGAGTCCTGCCAGCCTCAATGGGCCGAGTCACCCAGCTAGCTGACCTGTCCCTGGAAGTCAGTGCTGTCATCCTCAGTGATGGCGGGAGGTACCAGTGCGTGGCCAGCAACGCCAATGGGGTCTCAAGGGCGTCCGTGTGGCTCCTGGTGCGAGGTGAGGCTTTTCTGGCTCCTGATGTCCCTGTAAATTCAATGTACTACCCTACCGTTACCCCAGAAGCCCATCGGTCCATCCCCCTGCTCAAACTTAAATTTCTACTGCCATAGGCCACGCCAGTTTCACTGGGTCTAGTTCTTTTCCCGTGGCATCGAGCACCTCTGATGTCTCCCTCTTCTCACACCCTTTCCTGCCCAACATATTGGGCAGGGACAGAAAACCTGAAACTTGTGGAAGCTCAGCTCAGATGTGCTAGCACAGATATTGGGCAGCATGGACCAGATGGGCAGAGGAATGTTGGAGCGAGCACCTGTCTGGGTGTTTGGAGATCTGGGCGTGCGGCTGCCTGGAGAGTGTTGAGCAGGATTCTGAGCCTCTGCGGGAAGGAGGCCCACTAGCTACAGCTGCCGAGGGGTGGGAAGGCTGAGTTTGTTGTTTCTGGGTGAGCTGATGTGAGCTTCCAGAGGGCCAGGATGGGGCCTAAGTTTGGGACAGTAGTTGGGCAGGCTTTGGGGTTTCTCTCCAAGCCACTAGAGACAATAGCTGTCCCCAGCCTGGCAGCTACCTGACATCTCCCTGAGGCTCCAAGGGTGCTCAGAGCTCCAGGAGTCACAAGGCTTCAGGCTGCAGTGCTAGGAAATCAGCCCCCATGAGCTGAGCATGAGCTTGGGTGGCCATCTGGTCTACCCCAGTTCACAGGGGCCACTGTAGAGGATTCAGGCCTTTGGGGCATTTGCTTCCTCTGTCTCACCCATCTATGGCTGTGGGAGAGAAGGGCCTGGGGCTGGGTCCGGGATGGCACAGCCACTCTGATGGGCCCGCCTCCGCCTGTCTGCTCTTTGTCCACAGAGGCCCCACAGGTCAGAATCCACACCAGGTCCCAGCGTTTCTCCCAGGGCGTGGAGGTGAAGGTCAGCTGCTCGGCCTCTGGGTACCCCATGCCTCACATCTCCTGGAGCCGTGATGGCCATGCCCTGCAAAAGGACAGCAGGTGAAGGGCCCAGGACACAGAGCTCTGGGACTGGCAGCAGGAAGATAGGGGCTCCCAGGGACCTCTCTGGGCCTTGGTCTTCTGACCTGTACAGGAGGGAGCAGTATTTGTCTGCCTTCCTCCTGGAGTCATTGGAGGCTCAAGCGAAGTCACTGTATGGGCTTGGTGGTCAGGGGCTTGAGCTCAGAGTCCAGCAGACCTGTGCTCGAATTCCGCCCCCACCATTTAGGCCATGTGACTTTGGGCAAATCATCTTACCCCTCTGAGCCTCATGAATTAAGAAAGACAATGTATATAAAGTACTTACCACCCAGGGGCCCAGAGCAGGCAGCATAGAATGGTGATCACCAGTAATGTTGTTAATTTGTTATTCATTACGGACAATCCCTGTGTGACTGAGCATGTTTTTATGGCATATCGTTAGAATCCATGTGGACGCCCAGGGAACCCTGGTTATTCAAGGGGTAGCCCCAGAGGATGCTGGGAATTATAGCTGCCAGGCTACTAACGAGGTTGGCACAGACCAGGAGACGGTCACCCTCTACTACACAGGTACTCAGGCCTCATGCATCGCAGGAGGGGCCCCCTTGTCTTCCGTCCACAGATGTTTAATTGAACATCTATGATGTACCAGGCACTGGGGATCCAGCAGTGGACACACGGACCCCTCCTGGGTGGAGCTTATATTCTACAAGGAGGAACAATACAGAGAGATACCACCGGAGAGCAGGGTGGGGGAGGGGTGACATACCAACAGGGCCAGGGGGAAGTTGCTGTACCGCCCAGTACTCAGCCAGCCTGGATTGTGGGCTCGGGGAAGTGGAGAGGGGGTGCCCTGAGGCTGAGTCGGGCCAGGGTGCTTTAGGGCTGCAAGGAGGCATGTGTGGGGTGAGCAGGAGTTCTAGGGCCTCTGAAGGTTGCTCCCAAAAGTCCCCGTCTCATCCCCCTACAGACCCCCCATCGGTCTCTGCTGTAAAGGCCGTGGTGCTTGCTGCCATTGGGGAGGAAGCCGAGCTGGTTTGTGAGGTGTCTGGCGTCCCACCGCCCAGGGTCATCTGGTATCGAGGTATGTCGGGTGCAGAGAGGTGCCTGGGGAACTGTCCTGCTGGGGCCTAGAAAAACAGCTTTCCAGAAAGAATATGGGGCCAGGGGTGCTCTGATGGTGGTGTCTGGGGAGCACTGGCTGGTTCCCCAGCAGGAATGAGTCAGGCCCAGACTTGAATTCCGGCTGCCATCAGTGACCTTGGGCATGTTGCAGCCTCAGTTTCCTTATCTGGAAAATGGGGGTAAAAATCAAAGACAGGTTGGTTGTGTGACAATTGAATGGGTCCACGTATGGAAAAGTTTTAGAACAGCCTGGCACGTGGGCTGAGCTGAGTGCTCTTGGTGACGGTGGTGACGACAATGTGATCATCTGGAAGGTGGGTGTAGTAGGAACAGGGCTGTCTGCGGTAAGCAGTGTGGGGTGTTTTCACCAGGCCCTGGGGTCTAGCTGGCGGAGTCCTAGGGCTGCTGCCTCAGTCTCTCTCAGAGCAGAAGACTAGGCTCCCTCTCAAGTGTCAGCCGAGGTCACCGAGAATGCCGGCTCCCCACACCCCCAGCCTCATCTGAGATCTCATCGAGGCCTCAGTCTGACTCTGAGGCAGGTGGGGGCGGGGGAGGCGGGATCAGCTCAGAGTTTGAGCGCTTTGTCCAGGGCCACCAGCTAGCAGGTGGCAGAGGCTTCCAGGCTCCTTACTCAGCATTTGTGATGCTCCTTCTCTGGCCAAGAGCCCATCAAACCAGCCCCAGAGCTCCTTTACAAAGGGGTCTCAACATAAAACATGAAGAAGGAAGGCGATTCTGACACAGTGATGGAGAGGTCAGTGTGATCAGGGAAATAAGCCAGACACCAAATGACAGACATCGTATCTGGTTCTCCTTGTCCGAGGGGCCTGGAGCAGTCCCTTCGTAGAGACAGAAAGAAGACTGGGGGCGGCGGCGGGCGAGGAGGGGTGGGATTTCACAGGTGAGGTTTCAGTTGAGGGGATTGAAACTGGAGATGGTCGCACAACCCTGTGAGAGTGCTGAATGCCACTGACCTGAATGCCTAGGAGTGGTTAAGGTGGTAAATTTATGTTATGTATATTTTAACACAATGAAGGAAAGAAAAAATTCCAGCCTGAGCAAGAGCAAGATCCTGTCTCTACAAAAAGGAAGAGAGGAGGAAGGAAGGAAAATTAGCTAGGTGTGGTGGCTCACTCCTGTAGTCCCAGCTACTCAGGAGGTTGAGGCAGGAGGATCACTTGAACCCAAGTGGTGGAGGTTGCAGTAAGCTATGATGATGCCACTGTGCTTTAGCGTGGGTGACAAAGCAAGACCCTGTTTCAAAAAAAAAAAAAAAAAAAGGAAAAAGAAAAAAATTTAATTTAAAAGGGAGGATCAGAATCAGGGGAGTCCATCAGGTCACAGGAGTCTGGGGGAAATGTCAGGCAGAGAAAATGAGGGGTGCTCAGGGCAGGCCTCAGAGAGGCAGCCGTGGGTGTGGTGTGGTCACCCCAGAGCCCCTGGCACCTCCCAGGCTGGATCTGAGGCAAGGGAATGGGTACCAAAAGGGAAGCCCAGGTGTGGGACTCTTGGGGCAGGAGCCTCTCGTGCAGGGGGGCGTCTGAGCCTCAACCCTGGTCAACAGAGGGGCTCAGGGAAGACCTAAGCTCCTCGCAGGGCTGGACACAGGGGTCCTGACTTTGGGACCCTTTGGGAACCTGTCTCTGCCCACCGTCCTTGGTGGTACCAAGGGCACTGGCCTGATGCTTTTTCATCTCCGGTCCAGGGGGTCTTGAGATGATTCTGCCTCCTGAGGGCTCCAGCTCTGGGACACTGCGGATCCCAGCGGCCCGGGAAAGAGATGCTGGCATCTATACCTGCCGAGCTGTCAATGAATTGGGTGACGCCTCTGCAGAAATCCGGCTGGCAGTTGGACGTGAGTGTCTATCTGTCTCCCTCCCAGCCCTCGGCCCTGCCTCCCTTTGGGAACGAGAAGCTCTCCGACACAGACCACGGGTGTATTTTTGGTCATGTGGATCTGGGGCACATGGAGACAAGGGATGTTGCGGGGCAGCGTGTATGTCATCTCTTGCTGGGTAACAAATTGCCCCCAAACTTAGTGGCTTAAACAGTAAGTATGAGTGAGGGTCAGGAATCCTGGGGTCATGAGATTGCAGTCAGTATGTTGGCTGGGGCTGCCAGCAGCTCAAGGTTGGAGGGGGCCAGGGCATCTGCCTCAGGCCCTCTCCCAGCTGTTGTTGGGAGCTTCTGTTCCCAACCACGTGGGCTTCTCCAGAAGGCTTCTCATGACAGGCTTCCGAGAGAGAAAGAGAATCCCGGACAGAAGCCGCTGTCTGTTATGACCAGCGCAGACTTGGAAGTAGCATTCCATCGCTTCTGCCACATGCCCCTGGTCATACAGACCAACCCTGGGCAACGTGGGTGAGAGGGGCTGTACAGGGAGTGCTTCCCAGGAGGCAGCAGTCATGGGGGCCATCTCGGAGGCTGCACACTACAGAGGCAGTTTGGTCCAACCTGGGGATGAGACCTGTCATAGCTGAGGCCTGAGTTCAGTCTTGAGTCTGTCACTTACCACCTTTGTGCTTTGGTCAAGTCCTGAAGCTCAGTTTTCTCATCTGTAAAGTGGGGCTGACCAGACCACGCCCCTCCTTGGGTTGCTATGGTGATTCAGCGAAATCAGGCGAGCGATGCTTAGCCCAGGGTTGGGCTCATGGTGCTTGCTGAGTAAACGGAGGGGTGGTTGGCCCCTTTATACAGATGTGGAGTCTGAATTCCTCTGTGGCCAGGCATGGCTTGGCTGTGATTTCCATGATGTCTAAGTTCCAGGCCTGGGTTCCGGGCACTGGGACATGCTTAGAAGCCGTGGGGACAGTTCTCTGGCGCCCTGAGCTGGGACAGATCAGGCTCTGAGTGTTTGCTGAGGCCATGGTGGGACAGACAGGTGCTGGAAGTTCTAGGGAAGCGCAGTGAATTGAGAATGTGCTTGTCTGGGCTGAATGGGGCAGGCTGGGCAGGGGTGAGTGGGGTGGCTGGGGTGGCTGAGGAGCTCCCCAAGGAGGGCCAGGCCCTGGCAAGAGCAGGCCTGGTGAGGAGGGTCTGGCTCTGGGAGAAATAGTGCTGTCTCAGGGTTGGGATACTCTTAGACTTAGGATGTCCTTGGTCTTCATTTGATTTTTTTGTTCCATCCGTCCTCCAACATGAGGTCACCAGGTGCCCGTGTGCCAGACTCTGTTGGGGACACAATAGCACAGGAGACAGGGCATCTGCTTCGTGTTACTCATGGGGTCAAGGAGAGAGAACAGCATGAGAGACAGCATGTGCAGGGCGTCCTCAGGGACTATGGCTGCCCAGAGAAGGAGACTAATCTGACACTGGGGCGGGAGGGCTTCTTGGTGGAGGTGACGTCTAACCTGAAACCAGAAGCAACTGATTGGGGAAGAGCTGGTGAACAGTGTTCCAGGCAAAGGGAATGGCATGTGCAAATCTCCCTGTGGCAAGAGAAGAGAGGCAGGGAGTGAGACGGGAGAGGGAGAGAGGTGGGATGGCTGTTGCCTGTTACCGGTCACTCCTGGCCAGGAGCTGCAGAGGTGTTCGGACTTGTGCTAGTGGCAGACGCTTGGTGGTGGTGGTGGGAAGCTGGGATAGAGCCTAGTTACGACAACAATAAAGACCTGAGCTAACACTTCTGTGGCATTTGCCATGGGTCAGGGCCAGCTCTAAGCCACTTCCCATGCTAATTCATGTGATCCTCATGATGACCTTGGGAGGTGGGGCTATCACTATCCCCTTTACAGATGGGGAAAATGAGGCTCAGAGAGGGTACATGGGTTGCCCAAGGTCACATGGCAGGCGACTGACTGCAGGTCTGTACATTCAGCCCTGGCCATGAGCCTGACCTTAGCATCCAGGTAAGTCTGAATGTCACTTCCCTGCTCTAAGCCACAGGCTCCTCATTGACAAAATGTCCCTGAGATGTTGAGCCAGTGAGAGGTAAGAAAGGCCCACAGCACACAGGTTTCGAGAAAGCTACTGTCACTATTATTGGCCCAGGCGCTGGGTGAGCAGAGCAGGTGCACTTGGCAGAGTGATGGGCATTGTCCTCCTCTGCTCCACATCACATTTCTTTTCAACAAAGCCTTATTTCTTTGGGGTTCAGGCTGACATGCCCGCCTGATCCTATTCTTTGCCTGTCTGCCTTTGGCCTTGGAGCCATTTCCCTGTGTCAGAGGGAGGAGGTGATTGGCACCCCAGAGGCAGAGTTTCTGGGCCACTGATTGGTGACCTCTGGCCATTAGGTCAGGGAAGGAATGGACAATGGCCCAGCACCTGTGGGTCTGGGGTGAGCCAGCCTGGCAGTGGTGATGGGGAAAGGAATTTCCTGCCCATCTGGGTGGCAGCTGTGGTCCAGCCTTCCTGGCCAGGCTGGCAGAGGCTGGGACTTGTGGGCACTGGGCTTATATCCTGCCACTGAGCCAGGCCTGGCTTGTGCCTGGGTTTTCTGTACCTGTGAGCCGACCCTTGGGGAGCAGGGGCTGGAGGCAGCAGCCGTACTGGCATCCAAGTCTTTCCTGGACTCTGCCCTGATGGCCTTGGGGGCTGTGGATGGTGTCCTGGTCAGCTCTGGCTGCCATAGCAAAACACTGTAGACCTGGGAGCTGAAGCAACGGACATGCATTCTTCACGGCTCTGGAGGCTGGAAGGCAGATATCAGGGTGTTGGTGAGGTCAGTTCTGAGGGGCCACCTCCTGGCTGGCAGCCAGCTGCCTTCTCACGTGTCCTCATGAGGCCTCTCCACTGCACCTGGAGAGAGGGAGGAAGGAAGCATGCTGTGTTCAGCGTCTGTTCTTATAAAGGCACTAATCCACTGTGGGGGCCCCACCCCCATGCCCCTCCCAAAGGCCCTGTCCCCAAGGCCGTCCCATTGGGGCTTAGGGTTTCCACATAAGGATTTGGGAGGCATAGTTTAGCCTGTAACAGACGGTGTTTAAGTGGGGTCTGGCTCATGCCCAGAGAAGTCCTTTCTGCTGCTCCAGAGAGGGTGAGTGAGTGACTGCATAGAGCAGGGAGCACAGTAGGGGCAGGGGCCGTGACAAGAAGAGGGTGGGATGAAGATGAGGAAGACTTGATGCCCCTGTCACCGCCAGGCAGAGCCCAGCACTGTTCTTCCATAGCAGTGGTGAGGGACACATGTGGTGGTGAAGGCTGGGGGACTTTAAGGGTACCTAGGGTCAGATGGATACAGGTGTTGAGAGCTCAGTGAGAGGTGTGGGCTGCAGGAAGATGGGGTGGTGGCACTGCCCTGGGTGTGGCTAAGGACCAGGATGTGTGAGTCAGGAGGGGCAGGGGCTGTACAGAAGGCCGACAGGCCAGGATAGAGTATCCCTCAAGGTAGCAGACCCTGCTGTCCAGACCCTTTCCAGGTTGGTGGCCAGCAGTTTTTAGCAGGCTCATTCTCCCTTTCTGGGTATTCCAGACTTTCCACCCTCCCCACAAACAGGCAGCCACAGCTGTCAGCTGGTAAGAGGCCTCTCTAGGGAGTCTTGGTGACTGCTGGCAACATCTACCTGCTTCTGGGCACCTCTAGCTCCTGCCCCAGAAACTGGAGACCTGTCCATGACCAAGGCAGAAGTTATTCCTAAGGTGCTCAGATGCCCATGAGCCAGTTTACCATCCCTGCGTGGGTCACTGCAGGGGCTTTCCTGGGGTCTGTGAGGAGGAGGCTGGGAGCCTTGGAGATGATGTCCCAGGAATTCCCCGGTACCTCTGGGCTGAGAGTCCAGCCTTCGCTGGGGGCTCAGGCTCATAGTACAATGAGGGGACTGACCAGAGAACCTTCAACTCTGGCATATGAGGGCTCTGCGGTCACATCTTATTTGAGGGGGCTCCAGGTTGGTGAGTGATGCCTGTACAGGCTCACGGAGTCCCAGTTTTCTGGGTGGGTCCAGGGCAAGGCAGCTGAGTGTGGTATTTGGTGGTTTTGGGATTTACCCCCGTAAGAAGATGGACGAGGTGGGTGGGCTCTGGCCAAGGGAGTTGCCAAGTCATCCCCAAGCACTTAGGGAGATACAGGGGTGAGGTGGTTGAGTTTTAGCATCGGTCAGACCTGAGCTCTGATCCTCAGGTCAGATCCTGAGCTGTGCCTTTGACTTTGAGCTGTGACCTTGTGCAGGTTCCTTAACACATTAACTGGCACGTGAGTTGTATTTAACTCACACTAATTTTAAGTCTTATGAAGCATATAAAATTAATTAATCTATTTTTTTGCAAGGTGAATGAATGTATCAATGAACGAACACAGTCCCCTCTGGGGCAAAGTGAATGAATGCATCAATGAATGGACACAGTCCATTCATGGAATTGAGGCCCAGGAAATTCACATGAAACTGACCTAGGCA
>CAUYRH010169136.1:0-37149 GCA_963574655.1 Perodicticus potto
TGTCTTTATATAGTGATTAAGAAAATGCCATGAAGGCTATCTCTCACAGTACAATCAAAATGTTTCTGATTGTATATGAAGCACATTCTGCCCTATGATTGCACCAATGTACACAATTATGATTTAATAAAATTATTTAAAAAAAAATATATATATATATATATACACACACACACATATATATGCTTAGGAAAGAATATAGAAAAATAGGTAAGTGGACCCTGGTAAGAACTAAAGTGATGACTTTAGTTTTAAAACAGCAATTTTTCATTTCCTCTATTTTCACATTAGTGAAAATTAGTGGCTTTTTATAGCAATTTGAAGAAAACTTCTAAAAAAAATCATAATTCTCAGTCTCATATCAAGGATTTCTACCAAGTGGAAATTGGCCCCTTGTAATATTCCTCGGCTATAAATGCACCACATTGCCTTCCATAGTTCTTGCCTGTACATCTTTTTACCAATGGTGTTCACTCAGCTAATCCATACTCATTACAATACTTCTTTCAAGAAATAACTGTTTTATAAATGTTAATCTGAATTCAAAAATTAGATTTTCTAGAACCCCTTCCATAATAACATTAAGAAAGAGAGAAATGTTAAACAAATAGTTACATATATAAATCTATAATTACTGATTGTGATTAACTATGAAGGAAAAGTCCTGGTTACTATGGGAAGAAATTTAGGGGTTAAGGCCATAGAGAAGTCCTCATCAAAGCTGTTCAAGCTGACAGGAGACACAAGAGGAATTAACCCCACCAGATTCTAGACATTCCTTATTCCAAATCATTCCCCTAAGATCCTGAGTATAAATTATCTACTATTTTGCATGTTGCTGAGTTTGCATTGTTACTTATGTGACTTCAGATGATTTCTTTTTTTTCTTTTTTTTTTTTTTTTGAGACAGAGTCTTAACTTTGTTGCCCTCAGTAGAGTGCCTTGGTATCACAGCTCACAGCAACCTTAAATTCTTGGGCTGAAGCAATTCTCTTGCCTCAGCCTTCTGAGTAGCTATGACTACAGGCACCCGCCACACGGCCTGGCTACTTTTAGAGACTGGGTCTCGCTCTTGCTCAGGCCATTCTCAACACTTGAGCTCAGGAAATCCCACCCACCTTAGCATTCCTGAGTGCTACGATTATAGGCGTCAAAGGACCTGGCGATTTCAGATGATTTCATATAATATTCTGCAAGAGTAAGATTCTTATTTTACAGCCTTTACATTTCCACAGAACTCAGTGATTGATATGTACAATTATATTTTGATAATTATGACATTGTGTCAAAAAATGTCATTGGTAAGAAACATATACAATTTAAGAAATAAAATATGGTAAGGCAGAAGCCAAAAATTATGTCAGGCATCTTTCATTTTTCCTTAAATAAAAAACCCTAGTTATTTGGGGAATTCATCTTCCATAATATTCCTATAGAAAGTATCCTCTGATCAGTTCCTGTGGGCACATAATTAATGGTCTAAAGCTAGTGATGATAATTTCATTTCCCTTGCCTCTGGCTGGTTAAGTAATCACCTTGTGATCCAATTTTGGCCAATGACACATGAGAAATCTTCTGGCAAAATGTTTTTTGCCCTAATAAAAAAGAGATAGAAGTGATCAAACATTCATCTTTATTGGAACGTTGTTGAGTCAACATGTGATGAGCCATCCTGCACGTAGGAGAAGTCAAGACAAAGGATCTAGCCGACATTCTGAGGATGGCAGAGAGAATGATGCTATGAGCCAGACTCTTTGATAATACTGGTGAATCACCAAATTTAACCCTAGAATTGCTCTAACTCTTAAGTTCTTATGTAAGAATAACTGTTCCTCATTTTTCACATCACTTTCAGTTGAATTTTCTGTTACTTTCCATTCATAGTGGCCCTACTTATATAATCAGCCTTCCACTACCTGCACAGAGAAAACTGCATCACATGTAATGAACATTTAATGTAACGTAATTAATAATCTAATGTACCTTTGTTTTATTTTTACCTTTATTAAAAATGTTTGCTAATGGGCAGCGCCATAGCTCAGTGGGTAGGGTGCCAGCCACATACACAAGGCTGGCGGGTTCAAACCTGGTCTAGGCCAGCTAAAATAACAATGACAACTGCAACAACAAAAAAACTGCCAGGCATTGTGGCAGGTGCCTGTAGTCCCAGCTACTTAGGAGGCTGAGGCAAGAGAATCGCTTAAGCCCAAGACTTTGAGGTTGCTGTGAGCTGTGTCACCTGGCACTCTACCCAGGGTAACAACTTGAGACTGTCACAAATAAACAAACATACAAACAAACATATCTTTGCTAATACTGAATTATTTTCCTGGGGTTAAAATATAAGCTGTTGGTGTCTCCTAAAAATTCTACTTACTTAGTCAGAAACATGTCACTAGAAATTTCAGCATAAGCATAAAATGATATGGAGTTTTTATTTTTCCTCTTTTTGAAACACAAAGTATCGTTGGTAAGTGTAGATTTCTATGACACAAATCTGCATGTGGCTAATGATTCTGTTGGTAAGGAGGGAAGTCTGGCTACCTTGACAGACCATGGCTCAAAAACAAACATGCAGGTCTAAGCTATCACACAGTTTGGATGTGAATTCAATAGTAGGATAATGACAGTTGCCAAGGACTTGTACTTGCTGTCGCTTCATACTAGTGTTGCCTGTCAAAATGTCTCTTTTTCTTATACAGAAACCATAGAATTTTTATGGATAGCAATTACTTACAATATAAAATGAAGTACATCAAATCTAACAACCCCTCTTTAGCCCTTCATTATTTAGTAGTCTCTTTGTTGAATGTAGTCAACCATTTTCGTCTAAATTATTTATTTATACTGTATACTTGACAAGCACCTATTTCTTGCTTTATATTCTTATGGCATTTAAACCTTCCTGAAGAGTTATTTTAAAAATATTACCATTTGAAAACTTTGTCATATTACCATTTTAATGGTAATTAAGCTATTTAATTGGAATATGTACAAATAAGAAACAATAAATATAAAGGAAAATAGTCATAAGTGTGTTTAATAATTTACCAGTATAAAATGCTAGAAAGCAACTAATAAAAGAAACAAACCCATATATGTTGGTGAAGGTAAACCTTTATAAAATCTCTGGAGAGGGAAGTCCCTTTGTGCCCCCTGACCCGGAGGCGCTAGTGGCCGCTGCTTCCGCGCTGGGAAACATGGCGGCGGCGTGGTTTGTTCATCGTGGAGAATCCGAGACGCGGGCCTGTGCGTCTTGGTCTTCCTCACAGCACAGCTATGCCTGCGGAACCGCCTCACCCACCGCTACTAGCGGATCCAGGACGTGGTAAAGCACGCCTGGTGTAAAGAAAAAAAAAATAATAATAATAAAAAAATAAAATCTCTAGAGGTCACAAAGTACAAAGAGTTCACTGAACTTGATCTTGCCTTTCCTTCAATTAGCTTAAACAAATAACTTCCAAAAATACAAATAACTTTTTATAATTGCTATATTCTCTATTAAAATATAATTTAAACATCATAAAAAGTCAGTAGCAAAAGTGATAATAATAAAAGTAAACAATTCCCCATAAATTTTATTTCTAACACCAGAATTAAATATATTCTACTTTGGCCTAAAAATATTGGTAATGATTTTACAGTTGCACAGCAACATCAAACTATTTTATGACGTGTCAAATTTTTACTTTCAAGTCAATGACTGAATTATAACCAACATATTATGTTCAATCTATACATATGCCACATATATGATATCCAATAAATGTCTGTTAAATAAAACTTGTTTACTTTTGTAAAAGGAGAAAATTCTAAACAAGAAGAATAATTTCTAAGATTTGTAAGGATCCATTAGAGTATAGGATCGGGGGCAGATAGCATTCCATCTAAAGAGGGAAAAATACTTTTGCTCATGCAAAAATACAAGGAGTAAAAATAAGGAAAATCTTCAATCTAAAAGTATATATAATATTAATAAATATGAATATTATATATACTTTTCCAGAAAGAATTTTGTTTTTCAAAAAGAAACAATGATTTAGTCTTTTAACATTTTTAAAAGAAATAATGTAATAATGTTTAGCTAGATTAGAGATTATTTTTTAAACTCTTGAAGAAAAAATCTGGAAAAAAATTATGAACTAGAAATAGTGTAATTAGTTGGGCAACAGAGATCTAAACAATGAAGTGTTCTTTTCTTCATTCACCATTGCTGCCCCTCTCTTTCTCCCTTCTGCTGCCCATGCCAGGGTAAGAATCAACAGCTCTTCTTTGGAATGATGAAGTTACTAGACCTAAAAGGTCCCTATATTTCAATAAGTGTCTAAGACTTTGTATAAGTTAAAATACCCAAGATAAGTTCTGACATAAAAAAATGACTGAATAGATTAGGTGGGGTTAGTATCCTTAAAAGCAAGATTGGTCTGTGAAAAAACAGCCTCAATAATCTACGACAAATATTGTTGGCATTCACTTTTTAAAAAGTGATTTAACTCCTCATTTAAGATACTAAAAGTAATACATCCTCAGAGAATTGTAAGAGTGGGTAATGCACTGAGCTGCCAAAAGGATAAAAAATACGATTATTTTCCATTATAAAAATCATGAAATTACATTTATTGTAATGATCATTGGCTAAAAATCATTAAAACAAAGTATTTTATATGTGAGAAAGAAAAAGATGTTAATTATTTACATTCTTTTAATTTTAGAATCCCATTATAATTTGGAAAAATTTCACCAGCATTTGGAGGTTACTTCTGTGGACATGGTGAAACTGCCCCTGAATTACCTATTAATAATAAATAATTGATTCTGCAATCCATGGCTCAAAGATGATGCCCTGTTCTGAGTCACCTGGGAAGATATCAGGCTACAGATGGGTAGGAAAAGTTCCTTTTTGTGCTGCTTTCCTGGCAGTAGCCCCAGAATCAAGGCTAGACTTTTCCAGTTATTTGACTACCAAATGGTGAGTTATAAAATGGGAGGATCAGACCTTCTTTGGCACAATATAATGAACACATTTACAATATTGGTGTATTTTTCTTGTGTGAGTGGCACATGGTAAAGTAGTTTTCACTTGGTTATAAGCAAATGTAGCAGGGAGTGATAGCAGAGGAAACACGTGGAAAGAACACAAGAGAAAAACAGAGAAAAGAAGAGTGGATAACGTAAATACAACAAAGGTTAAATAAGTAGCATTGGGTAATGTCAAAATAAAGAGACTGGTCACTGAATGGCATATATTAAGTCCATTCAAAATAGCCATACCATGATCAATGACTTTATTTTGATGTTAATATATATGAGCATATTTTGTTTAGAAAAAGAAGTACAATATGTTAATTAGTGAAGAAAAGTTACACCTCTGTGATATAAGTAAAGAAAAAGAAAATTAACTCTATTTTAATAATTATTTCTCATATAAAGGCCACAAAGATGGTAAGAATGAACCAGAGAAGTTTTAACCTCAATCAGGGGGAAAATGTCTTTATTCATAGAGAAAATTGCCTGTCTCTGATAATCATATTAATACCAATGTATCTTAGATTAACATTAGCCTTTATGAACTTGATCCCTTTCAGGTTGAAACTCATTATTTTCTTTCTCATGATAGTAAAAGACCTTTGGACATTGTCTACAAATTTCTATTCAATTGCTAAGAGGGTTACTTCATTTTCTGGGTACATCATAATCAAAGTTGATGGTATCAGGGAGTAATGACAGAGAAGCAGTTAGGATTCAAACAAAGAAACAGAAGAAGCACACTGAAACAAAGCTATTAAAAAGAAAGCTGTAGGAAAGTGTCACATGAAAAGAAAGACTGACATATAATAAAAAGGATAAATAAAGCCAGAGTTAAAGACTCAGAATCAAAGAAAAAAAAAGGGAGGTGGAGGAAGCAGAAAGACTCTGAATAAATGAAAGTACATTTAGCTCTATCAGAAAAAAAAGAAATGCACAGGAAAAAGTTGGAATAAAAAGTAAACATAATACCATTTTGATGTAGAAAATTGGAAAAATTAAATTCTAAAAGCAGCAAAAATATGTCCAAATACATACTATATTAGAATTGGCATTTGTGTAAGGGAATAACTTAAAATGCTATTTAGAAATTTTTCATTGTTTCATTGGGAATACTAACAGGAGTGACTTAAGTCCCTATAATGTAACATACAGAACTGTAGTCTCCAACCCTGAGACCATGGAAGGTCCGTGTCTGTGTCCTGTTAGGAACCAGGATACACAGCATCACTGCTGGGCTCCACCTCCTTTCCCATTATGCTCCTATCCCAACCCCTAACCCCCATCCAAAGAAAAACTGTTTTCAGGGAACCAACCCCTGTGCCAAAAGGCTGGGAACTACTGATAGAGTATTCATCAAAAAAAGTATCCAGCCAGGTAGTTAGTACACTGTATAAAGGATCTCATGTACTCAAATGAGTGACATATGTCCCTACAATATAACATATGCAGTATTCATTTAAAAAAATTATCTAGCCATATAGTTAGTATACTAGGATCTCATACACTGCTAATACACACTCATAGCTGGAAAGAACAAGGGGGGAAAAAGATAATCTGAAAGTCTAAGTTTCACTTTTATCTTAATCTAGTTACACACATACACTCAAAAAAAAAAAAGCATACACTCTAACTGTTCTATGGAAATAAGCATGATCCAGTATATCCATAAGGAGATTAACATAACCTCTAATTTACGTATAATTTTTGTGATGCTCTTATGGCCTCAGTTTTCTAGTTAACATAAAAGACTATGGTATCACATTTCTTAATATCTGCTGTACACCTTTTAGTTCTTTCACTTTCTAACAGAGAAAAGAAATAGGAAAAATATTCTGTCTCTTCTGCTTTGTACTTCTGATAAAGTGCTCTGGCGTTAGATCTGTTTGGGTTCAAACTCTACCTTCTCTACATACTGGCTGTGTGAGTTTAGTCAAGTTAACAAACATCTCTACATCTTTGTTCCTTCATAAGTAAATGGAGATGTTTAGAACACTAACTGCTTTATATTCCTCTCAAGTTTATTTTGAGAAAAAAACATTGATATGATGCAGGTTAAGTGCTAAGCATGGTGACTAGCAAATATTACCTGCCACTATTTTTTTTTCCAGATGAATATAAGGGTACATACAATTAGGTTACAACGTTTGCATTTGTTAGGTAAAGTCCCTGTTGTTGTTGTGTTCCACACCCAGGAGGTGTGCCATTTGCCCTTACATTGTGCCCATTATTACCTGCCATTATTATTATAATCATCATGCTATATGTCCAAGTCATACCTAAGGGATATGTTTATGGCATCATTACTCTTCATTCTTCCCTTAAAGTGGAAAAAATTGAAGGGCTCTACCCCAGGCCAGGCAACAACCTCTGTAGCCCGTCGCATCTCCAGGTTATTGTTTACGTCATCTCCATGAAATACCGAAGGAACATTTTCATAAGCATATTTATGAAATATGCTTGAGGAACTTTCATAAGCATATTTATTACCTTTAGAATTCAGTTTAAGCTGCTGAAATAATATTCTTACCTTGGTGAATCATTCAAAACATATTTGTGAATTGAGTCCACAATATTCTCATCCAAGGTACTTTCAGGGTTGCTTTGCTGTAATGCCTCCATCACTTTTGTCAAGGGGGATAAAGAAGACTGAGATAATGCTTCCCTGTGACCTTCTGCTTCTATTTTGCTATTTTCATCTAAGAATGAATAAAAACAATTATTTAATTTAAAAGGTAAAATCCTGTTGGTTTATAAACAAAGGCTAGATATTAATCATGATTTACTTATCATCGTGTTCTAGACCACACAGCAATTATTGAATGTGAAATTCCATTAGAAATGACCAGTAGGCTTGGCGCCTGTGGCTCAGCTGGCTAAGGCGCCAGCCACGTATACCTGAGCTGGCGGGTTCGAATCCAGCCCAGGCCCGCCAAACAACAATGACGGCTACAACAACAAAAAAAAAATGGCCAGGCATTGTGGCGGGTGCCTGCAGTCCCAGCTACTTGGGAGGCGGAGGCAGGAGACTCGCTTGAGCCCAGGAATTGGAGGTTGCTGTGAGCTGTGATGCCACGGCACTCTATCCAAGGTGACAGCTTGAGGCTCTGTCTCAAAAAAAAAAAAAAAAGAAAAGAAAGAAATGACCAGAAATGAGAGCCTAAAGGAAGAAAAAATATGAATCTATGTCTATAGGTTGTATAATCCCATTTAAGAAACAATGCTAATTTGTTGTAAAGTATTTTAATTTTTATTGTTTACTAGAAAACCACTTATACCAGCACGTTTACATGTGGAATGTGTTACTGAAAAAAGCAGAACACATTCTTTTTTTTGATCTATCCTTTGTCATCCCTTCTTTTGTGGAACTTAACCTTTCTCTTGATCTGATGAGATTGTCTCTTATTTGACCTTGCCTTCCAAGCATGGAAATGAGTATCCCCAGGCAAGTCAGACACAAAGATAGGTAACTCTGATGTAGAAGAACTCTATTTTCTGGCATGATTAGCTTTTAGAATAATGTAAACCTCCATCATTAAAAATGAGGTAAGAAAAAAGGACAGCAGACATGAGAGAAAGGAAGTGAAATCCTGATGACAACATTTCAATCCCTGAAACCAACCATTAAAAACAACTACATCTCTTAGTTTGCTAGGTGTAAGCCAACAGACTCCTTTTTTTTTGCTTAAGCTACTTTGAACTGATATTATCTTATTTGCAGCCTAGAAATCTTGAATAACACATAAAGACAACTAAAAATCTTTAAGACCAAACCTATACATCCAAAAAAGTAATGTCAAGGCATGTTATCTATAGGACCCTTTCCAGGATGTAATCATATACTCACATATAATCATACACTCACATGTAATCATGCACTCACATGCTGACATAAGCTACAAAGTCTCATCACCAATGTGTTCCACTCAAGCAACAAGAAGAAATCCCAAGGTAAGATGACATACTAGGAATAAGGAAAAGATACTACTGTTAAGGAATAAAAAAAATACTTATACCTTTTATATTGCTGTTCTATAATAAAAGCATTCATTTATTCAAAGATTATTTGACTACCTACAAAGTACCTAGCATACTTCCAGGCACTTAGAAAGCTTTAGTGAACAAAGCAGAAAAAGATTATGCCTGTGCAACTTACATTTTTAGGGGTAAAGATAAAAAAGAAACAAAATAAATAAATTGTATAGATGTTAAAAAAGTGGTAATTGCTGTGAGGAAAAAATGATGAGGTAAAGGTAGATTGGGAGTCTAGAAGCAGAGGGAATTGTAACTTTAAACAGGGGTGTCAACACAGGCCTGGTTGAGATTGTAGCATCTGGGCAAAGACTTGAAAGAGGCTGGAAAGTTAGACATGTAGATATGCAGGAAAGCAGATATCCAGAAGGCCCTAAGGTGGATATATCTGGCAAGTGTGAAGAATAGCAAAAGGAAATGAATTAATAGTCAAGGGGGAATGTAGTTGAGGTAAGGTTAGAAAGGAAATGAAGGAGGTGAAGGCAAAATAGGGTCTTATGGAACATTGTCAGGCTTTACAGAACTAGAAAGCCCTTAGGATGTTTGGAGCAAGGAGAAATATGATTTTTTTAAAAGATAATTTTGACTACTTTGTGAAGTATGCATCAAATGTTCTGATTTGTATGGACAAATCAGTATATTTTCTAATACCGGCATAAACTATAACTAGTAGTAGAGACTGCCAGTTGTCCGTCAATATCTATTTCTTTCTTCTTCTACAAAACTAGAATCCTTGACTTTAATGAGGCAGATAGCTGCCCAAAGTAAAGACTATATATTTCCCAGTCTTCCTTGTAGCTAATTAGGACCATATGAACATGTCCTAGCCAATGGCCTATTAGGGGAAATTATCAAAGAAATTGAATTTGCCCTTCTTTTTCCATTTTTCTGCTACCCAGAATGAAGACAATCACTAGCTCTGGATTGGTCATCTTTAACTCTGATATGATGCTGAGGATAAAAGCCAGGACCACCCAGGGAGGATAGAAGTTTGAGTCTCTGATAACATGGAATACCATATCAACCCTGCACTACTTGCTGCCAGACTTTCACATGACAAGCTTCTAGATTGTTCAAAACAGTGTTAATTTGGGTCTTTGTTACTTATAGTTAAACCTAGTCCTGAAACGCCTGAAATTCTCTTCAACTACGTTGCTTTCAGAAACCTAAAATACATGGTATTGACTTACAGAAGGGTTATGGGGAGAACAGTATGATGGTTTGGAATCTCAATTTAACTCAGAGTCTAGTACTTTAAGTCATTGGGCCTTGTAGGGATGAAAAAGTCAACTATTTCTGTACTCCAAACTGAAGCCATTAGAAGTAGCACTCTAAAGTGGTAGCTGTAGAAGTCAAGACTGTGACTCTGAGCCTTTTTAAAGCACTTTCCTCTAAGAATTTTTTGTCAGACAATAAAACCAGCTTAGCTGTCAAAGATAAGACTAAGATTGCTACCTTCCTACCAAGCCTACAGTATTAGAAGACCTCAAAGGAAACATCTTTATGTTGAGGGATAGTCAGGGAATTAAAAAAAGCAGCCACCATGCTTAAAAATAGTGTCTAGATGTGATCTTTGGTCTTACCTATATGTACAGGAAGCGTACTAATTTGGGGAGAGGAGAAGGGATCACATTGAATTGCTAAAGAAGCCATAAAACTAGACTAAATCCTTGGGATTGACCTCTAAATCAAATTTCATGCCCACATTTGTATTAGTGGGAAGTAGGCTGCAAAAACTGTTAACACTCTGGAATAGCAAATTCTCCATTGACCATCTCAGATGTTATCATAAAGTATAATGGATAAAATACTTCCCAAAAGGCTGCATTAGGAGTATCCTTATGGAGTAATCAAGAAAATTACTCCAACACTAGAGAAGGTATCCTTTACAGTTCCCACATAGGCTAGTAGAATTGATAATCACTATGGACCAATAACCGTTATGTTGGCCCCACTCTCATCTTTTCCAAATATATGCCCATTGTGTGTTAGGTGTAATGCAGCAAATGTATCAACTCTTAATTTATAGATTACCAGACCACAGGGACTTACTGAAAAATATTATTTACTAACCCAGCAGCCTGTATTTTAAGCCATATTTTAAGTTTGTGTCTGGGGGTTTCAAACATGACTAAAAGCTGCAAAACAGGAAGAAGGGTCTACCAAAGATAGTTTGGTGGCTAAAAGGGTTGTGGAAGAAACTGTTATACGTCCTCTGTTGAGGGACATGAGTCCCAGTTCCCTGAACCCAGTTGACCTGGATCAATTACTTGGCTGTGCTAGTTCAACTGAGGCATGGTAGTAAGTGAAAGCAAAAGTGAATGGAAACTGAAAATAAAATGGAGCGGCACAGGTGGTGTGGATAGAAAGTAAAAGTAACTTAGGCAAGTTTCAGAGTAACAGATGAGATTTTATTTAATTAGAATAAAGAGAAAGTTTGGAGCACTTCCAAAGAGTTGGAAGTGGGTCCTCTTATGAAGGACAGAGGTGAGAGAGACAATTCTCAAAGGTCTCCCAGCAGTTTAAAAATTCTCAGTTGAAATTGGTTGCAAATCTTTCATTGGACTCTCTGCACCTCCAGGAAGTATTACCTTTTCCTATTGGTCATTGATGATCTCTTTCTATTGGTCATTGGTTACCTAGGTTACTTCATACCTATATTTTTATGGGCCTCCCAAACTTCCTGGTTTAGCAGGCCAGGTTTTCCTCCTGGCCCTTGAAGTCCCTTTCTTTGTGTCCCTTCTCATTCTGTAAAATACATTCTCTTTTAAAGACTTAAAGAGTTTCTAACCAAAGCCCTCTTTCCATCTAGGTGTAGCCACCTGACTGCCTAATTTCTGGTTAGTAGAATTCAAGAAGTAGTAGTATATGTAACTTCTGAGTATTGTCACTTAATGAGACTGGGCACAAGGAATGACTTTCAGCTTTCTTTTCTTTCTTCTTGATGTCTAGAATGTGATCATGGCTAAAAGTTGAAACAGCCATGAATGATCATGAATGAACCCTCTAAGACTGGAAAAGGAAGCTACTCACAGCAGAGCACCAAGACAAAAGGACCTGAGAACACTATTCCAGCCCTCCAGACTTGCATATGAGCAAGAAATAAACCTCTTTTCCTTACTATTCTCCGATGTAAACTTTTCTTAACATCCTGTACACTCCATTTATTCCCAGTCACCAGACTTTGGCTCACACTGTTCCTACATTGAAATAGGCTTCTTTTTTAGAGACAGGGTCTTGCTTTGTTGCCCACGCTGGAGTACAGTGGCATGATCATGGCTCCCTATAATCTCAAACTTCTGGGCTCAGGCAATTCTCCCACCTCAGCCTCCTGAGTAGCTAGAACTATAGGTGTATGCCACCATGCCTTGTTAATTTTTTAATGTTTTATAGAGACAAGATCTCATTATGTTGCTCAAACTGGTCTCAAACTCCTGGGCCCAAGAATTCCACCCTTTTTGGCTTCCCAAAGAGCTGGGATTACAGGAATGAGCCACTTGCACCTGGCCAAATTTGACTTCTTCATTCCATTTTCTAAGAGTTCATATTTAAGTTGGTTGGTTGATTAAAACTAAGAATAAATTTTCCTATGTGCTTTGGTCAGAATGTTTGTTTCTCTTCAAAATTCCTACATTGGAACCTAATCCCAATGTGATAGTATTAAGAAGCTAGGCCTTTGGAGAGGTGATTAAATTATGAGAGTGGTGCCCTTCCTTTTCACCACGTAAGGACATATAGTCTATAAGGAGGCAGGCCCTCATCAGACATTGCTTGCATCTTGATCTTGGACTTCCCAGCCTCCAGAACTGTGAGTAATAAATTTTTGTTGTTTATATGTTATTCAGTCTAAGGTATTTTACTATGCAGCCAAAATGGACTAAGATACTACAGAAACAAATATATACACATATATTGATCAGTTTCCTTGTCTCATTTGATAACTCCTAGAAATATATGAAGTCTGTTTCCAATAATATTATAGTTAAAAAAATTTTTATGAGAGCTAAGACCAGCCTGTCCCGTAACTTTGCATTCACAGCTCTTAACATGGGAAATTGTACTTTAGATGCCAAGAATACACTTATCCACCTCAACAACATTGTTTTCACAGGAGAAATGATTCCTTACAGGACTAAAGGGAGCTGAGCAAGATGGCAGAGTAGAAGGATTACTCTGCTGGCCTCTCCCAGCAGGGCTGGGGAAAAAGAGAAAACCCAACAGTATTTGGAAGGGAACCTACCTGGAGTGACACTCTGGGAGCACAGAGAGGCATGGTGGACTGCAGGAGACAGCAGGAGGTCTGGAGCTGTGGAGAACTGATTCAGTAGGCCAGTACCTGGGAGTGGATGGGGACCATGGGCTAGCTCTCCCACAGAGGTCTGGGGATGGCGCGGGGGGTGGGGGACATTCTCCTTACAGGACTAAAGCAATATTAATTCTCCATATCTAAACTAGCCAAATAATTTATTATCCACACAGTCTGTCCCAGGAAAATCAAGGTGTATGGTCACCTATCTGTATATAAATAGCCTCCTTTTTACATGAGAAAGTACCACTCTGTATCTAAATAGTTGCAAACATTTATTTTATTGTTCACTGCTTTGTAAAGAAGGTACCAAAAAGTCTGTTTTTGTCTTGAAAAGAAGATGTTTACTCTTTAAGGAAGAATGAAAGAAGGCATTTCCTCCTCACTAGCTCCACTGGTAATGGCGATTAGGTTTTCTTATTTCAGAGATCTGGTTTTTCTTTATTGAGGGATGATACAAGGGCCTTTTTGCATTTTCAAAATGTGGGACTATAGGCTTTTAAGTTACATTTCTGGATTTCTCAGGATATAAAAAAGGTTAGCAAAAATTGGCTTGGTGCCTGTGGCTCAACGGGCTAAGGCGCCAGCCACATACACCTGAGCTGGCAGGTTCGAATCCAGCCTGGGCCCACCAAACAACAATGACGGCTGCAACCAAAAAATGGCCAGGCGTTGTGGCGAGTGCCTGTAGTCCCAGCTACTTGGGAGGCGGAGGCAAGAGACTCACTTGAGCCCAGGAATTGGAGGTTGCTGTGAGCTGTGATGCCACAGTACTCCATCCAAGGTGACAGTTTGAGGCTCTGCCTCAAAAAAAAAAAAAAAAAAGGTTAGCAAAATTGTCTACCATTGCAGTAGACAAATCTACCACAGCACAACTACTCTGGGGGCGGTGAAACCTTGGAAAAGAAATGGCTGCATGGGGTATATGTGTGTTCCTGAACAAGAAGAGGAGGGAGAGGGAAAAGTAGATTTGAAAAGCCAGGCAATGAAAGCTGTGATCTGGGGGACACAGTGAAGGCACTCTAACTGAGCACAGCACCAAAGAAAAGTGAATTATCTTCTATGATGATTAATGTTATGTGCCCACTTGTCTGGGCATTGTGACCAGATATTTGATCTGGCTGTTTTCTCCAAAAGTATTTTCTGGATGAGATCAACATTTAAATGGGTGGGTAGAGTAAAGCACGTTACCCTCTATCATCTGGGTAGGCCTCATCCAATCAGTTAAAGGTTAATAGAATGAAGACTGAACTGTTTGAATAAGAAGGAATTCTGCCAGCAGACTATCTTTGAACTACCACTCTTCCCTAAGTCTGCAGCCTGTCAGCCTACCCCATCAGATTTTGGAATTGCCTGTCCTTCACAATCCCTTGAGCCAATTCTTAAAAACCAATCTCTCCCCTCCCATATATATATGTATATATACACATGTATACACACATATATACATATACACAGAGTCATGCATCACTCAACAACAGGAATACATTTTGAAGAATGCATCATTAGATGATCTCATAGTGTGAACATCATATAGTATCCACATAAACCCAGATAGTATAGCCTACTACACACCTACACAGCTACCAAGGGTGGGGAACCTGTGGCCTTGGGGCCACATTTGGCCTTCAAGATCCTTGAGTGGAGCCTTTTGACTCAAGCCAATTTTTACTAACAAATTCTTTTAATAAAGGGATTTGTTCTGTGAACTTTGGATTCGGATGGTGGGCTGCACTTGGGGATTTAGAGGGCCATATATGGCTTTGAGGCTGCAGGTTCCCCCCTAACCCCCACCAACCTATTGCTCCTAGGCTACAAACCTGTATAGAATTTTACTGTACTGAATGCTGCCGGCATAATCATAAATATTTTTGTGTCCAAACATAGAAAAAGTAATGTGCTACAATGTTACAACAGCTATGACATCACTAGGTGATAGGAATTTTCAGCCCCATTATAATCTTATGAGATACCATTGTATGTGGTCCATCATTAACTGAAATATTGTTTTGCAATCATCACACACACACATACATCCTTTTTGCTCTGCTTTTCTGGAGAACTCTAACGAATACACCTTCTTTTAAAAACCATGCCAGTTTGCAAAGCTGAGCTGGAACTGGGGCTAGAGAGACTTTTCTGAAGCATGGACCAATAGAGCCAGTTAGATGATGGAATCAGTAGTGGTGACGTGGATCAGTAAGAAGCTATGGCAAAAGGAGCATTATCAATAGGACCAGAAGCACCAACAGACAAACTGATGCCAGGACTCTTCCCCATTTGGGAGAGGCCAGCTGAAGGACTTCCCTGATGAACTACAATTAAGCCCTAAGCTTCTTAGATAATCTACGGGAAACAAGAAGTTCAAAGAATATGATGATACAATTGCTGCTAAGTAAGTATATGGAAGAATAAAAGAAATATAACCGATACCTACAAGTATTATGGAGGAATTCATACATACAGTATATAAGGGATGACCATATTGTTCTCTGCCACTTTCTAGTCTCCTCATCTGCAAAGCAGGGTTATTCACATGGTTATGAGGATTAAATGGTGAAAGGGAAAGCATTTGGCACACTTCTTAGCACATGGTAAACATTCAAGAAATGTTTAATGTACACAGCTATGATTTAATAAAAAAAAAAAAAGAAAGAAAGAAATGTTAGGTGAATCAGAATCTTTATCAAATAAAAGGTATTTCTCTCCTCATAGTTAATGAAGAGTTTTATATTCTCCAAGCATCACATATACTCAATACTAATTGGAAACTAGGAGATTAACAATCACAGACCCAGACAAGAGAAAATCTCAGTTAAACTCAAGAAGAGGGGAAGAGAGGAGAGGATGGAATACCTCCCTACCCATTGGGTACAATCCATGGATAAATGGTACTCTCTCTGGATGCGGGACACAGCTACAACTGTGACACAGTCACAACTCTGACTTTCACCTGTCATGTGTAAATTATATAACCTAATGGTTTGTACCCTCATGTTAATCTGAAATTAAAAAGAATGAACCAAAAAAATAAAAAGAAGTTTCATAAGAGTGATCCACCCAGCACTCCTCTGGTATTTCCACCAGAGACGAAGGGGCTTTGCCCTTCATACTCTCCCTGCCCCTTTAGGTCTTCTCACAATAGAAGGGCCAAGGTTCTCTTCTAAGTTGTCCTTCGCCTTACCTAAGTTGTCCACTGCCTACTGAATTCTTTCACAGGTTGAGTCTTTCCTAATTGGGGAATGCCTATAAGTAAAAATTCAGCTGTGTATCTTAAGGCAAAGTTATACGATTGATCACAGCAGTGTTTTTCAACCTTTTTTTATCTCATGGCACACTTGAACCTATAATTAAACTTCCATGGCACACTTAAATTATGTTGATCAAAAAAAAGAGTAAAAAAAAACGAATATGCTTACTGTACTTTGAACTTCTCTTAAAGATGACTTAATGATCTTTAAGTTTTCGAGGTACACCTATGATCCTCTTACGGCATACCAGTGAGCCAGGGCACACCAGTTAAAAAATTACTGGATTACAGAGTGAATCACCTTGTAGAAAAAAATCCACTGACTGTTCTGATGTATTTCTTATATAATCCAACTATTAAAAAATAAAATTTGCGCCCAACTATTCAAAAACGACTGTTGAAACATTGTTACTTTTTACTTATGCCTGATTATAATCCTAATTTTCAGTAAAAGTAATCATTTTAGTGATGGGTATAGATTTTTATTTTTTCTTTCTGCAAAATAGTTTCAGGATGCTCTTAGTGGAATAAGTTATGTAAGTGTGAAATCATCACTACTGTTAAATTCTTCTGTAATGTTACTATAAAAACAGTGCCAGCCTCACTAAAAGCAGAGGTTTTCACAGGTTAAGTAGAATATGCAGACTAGAATAGTTTCAGAAGATAATATCCTGCACATTGCTAATTAACTAATTGTTCATGAGAAATTAAAGGAACAAAAATGTGTTAATTTTAATTTGATGGACACTAAATACTACGGTATCTTAACAGAATACAGATAATGGCATTGCCTTATATTTTATTAACACATGCATGGTTTCTTTGCTGACACATTGAAAAACCACTACTTTACTTCCTATTTCTTAACAATTTTACATGAATACAACCTCCTGTCTCATGCCCAATCCCTAGATCTGCTCTTTTATCCTTTTTTACAAAAGGCATTCCAGTACATAGGAATTATGAGTCTGGAGCCACACTGCCTAAGTTTGCCTTCTTGCTGCCCACTTACTAGCTGAGTCACTTTGGCCAAGTCACATAAGCTTTGTGTTTCACTTTCTTCATCTGTAAAATGAGAGTAAGAATAGTACCCACCTCACGAAGTTGTGTGTTTGGTACACGTGTTAGTTCCTGGAGAGCTACTGAAGATCACAGTGTTGGCAGTTTTCAAGTTATCAAATTTGTGGAGATTTTCCAAGGGACATGAAAGTGTGGATACTTTAAAGGAAATCATTTCCAGATCCTTGCCTTCTACAAATAAGCTTTTCTAAAGTGCACCTTCCTAAGAAACCACTTCTTCTAATTAACGTTTATCCTTGGACAGTCTCCATTTCTCATTTTATAAAAGAAAAGCATTCTTTTTGTACCCACTCCAGGACCTCAAGCCAAAGGGAAGCTCCAGCATTCTTCTAATCAAGAAATTATAAGTGCATCCTCACCAATCTATATCAATATATATCTCTCATAAATTTTCTTTTCATGTTTATTAAGTATCAAAAATGGTAACATATTCATGATGCTTTGGATAATTGCATGTTTCTAATAATTATAATAAACACTCAGTCCTAAAGTAATTTTTCAATCTTATAACCTTATGATCACATAACTTTTCTAAAAAACTTAGTCAAATAACAACATGCTATATATGACTGAGAGGCCTATAAAAAACTTCCAATCACAAAAGACAAAATCCATGAAAGAAATGGAGTAAAAATATAAGGAGAAAGGAGAGGAAGCAAAATTTACAACTGTTGAAGTAGAGCTTATAATGTTTTTAAATCACCATAGTATTCATGTCTGAGGCCAGAAATTAACCAGTGAGTGTGTGACACCTAGTCATGCTTAAAAACAAACAACAGTAGATGATGGACGGACAAATACACACACACGGTAGATATGTGAGCGTGGTGTGTATGTGTTCACACACATCCTTTTGCTTTTCTTTCCCGACAGAACTCTAACACACCCTCTTTAAGATGAGCATGTCAAAAGCACATAAGAGCCAACTTGAAGGGAATTTCACTGGCCCCAAATGAGAGATTCTGTGGAAAAATAAATGTAAAGGACTGAAACACCAAACATATAAAAATCCATGAGTATCTAATAATATCAGAATAAAATTTTAAGAAAGAATTATCATTATTTATTTTTGGAGATTGCTGGGACACCGTATTACTGTTCTGGAAAAACAAACAAACAAACTACTTTTCCTGCATAAGCTATAATTCAGGATAAACAAAAAGATGATGAGAGAAAAATCTTCATAGAAGAATCATAGGCAATAAATGTAGAAGGAATAAAAATCACCACAGTGACATCATAGATTTAGGTAACATTTCCTCAGGTAATATTTGTCATCAATGAATAAAAGGGCAATGGGAAACTTAGATGAGTCCATCAAACAGACTCCATATTAATGCCAAAAAATATGACAACCATAAATTCTTTTTCCTTTGTAATTTCCCAGGAATTGTGAACATGGGACTACCTATGAAGCATTCTGATCATAAAGATTGTATCTAATCAAGTTTCTAGATCTATTTTCTTGTTATGAGAAATACGGGAGGTAGGGAAAAACGTTAAATGACATGGCAAGGAATAGAGAAGGGAGAAATGTTAAAAATGATGAGTCTTAGGACTACTAATAATACTATATAAATCAAATGCAATGCATAAACCTTATTTAGATGCTAATTTGAACAAACCAACTTTAATAAGACATGTGTTTATTGAGACAATTGTGACCTAAATGTGAACTGGGTACTACTTGATATTAAGGAAATTATTTTATTGAGTATGAATAAATGATACCATTAGGATCTATCTCATCTGTTAGAGATACAAACCAAAGTATTTGTGAATAAAATATGGTTGCAGTTTGCTTGAAAATACTCTGACAGAAAAGGGAAGAAGGTATAGGTAAGAATTGCAGAAAGTAGATGGTTGCTTAACTTGAGCAAGGAGTACCTGAGGGTTTGTTTTACTATTTTTCCTTTTGTATGTGTTTGAAATGTTCCTAACAAACTGTTTTTTAACAAATCATATGGAATTTATATTCTATCAGATACATTTAAAAGATCGATATAATACTTTTAAATGGCAACACTCATAGATACCAGAAAGCACATTGGAAACCGTTAGGAAGAGTTTTTGGCCATATTCCACCAAGTCAGAGTGTAGAGCTGTTCCTTAAAGAAAATGAAGCATTCCAGCAGCAGCATACCATATTTCCTGCCACCCAACATGGTCTCACTTACTTAATTACTACTGACTTTCTACCAAATAATGAAACATTTCCATACCACAGTGAAAGCCATCATACCCCATGGTCAGACCTTCAGGTATTTTATGAAAATCTAGCTAACTGGGGAAAAAAGTAAGGAGGTTAAGGATTGGAGTTCTAATCTCTCAGATAAGTTATTTTTATTATTGGAATTTCAATGATGATTTAATTGTTATAATTGAACAACTATACAAATTCAATGTCCTAGGATAAATCTAGCTATCTGGTTTACTCTATGCTACTAGACCTTGGTTAGCAAAGTAGTTCTTGAATTTTTTTTTTGCGGTTTTTGGCCAGAGCTGGGTTTGAACCCACCACCTCCGGCATATGGGGCTGGCGCCCTACTCCTTTGAGCCATAGTCACCACCCCAAATGTATTTTCTGTAAAACCACTTTCCCACATTGTTAATTCCTGAGCCTAACAACAAATTATTTACTGAATACCAAATATTTCCAGACTTTAAAAAAAAGACAATGGATTCAATGATGGACTATCATAATGAATGTAAACATGATTTTAATCGTCTCATTAAAAATAATTTCAATGATAACTAGAGTTGCAGAAATGCCCACATTAAGATTAGAAGAAATATACATATTAAAAATGCCTTACAATCTGCACTTCTTGGAATTAGACACCATTATATTTTTGTTTCTAGACTTTCATCTATGATTTTACAGTCTTTTCTTTAAATAAAAATGTGACCATATTAAGTATATAGCTGTGTTCACTTAATGAGAATATTCCTATATTATTAAATATTTCTGAAGAACATGATTTTTTATTACCTGCTTAATATTCTAGTTAGTTCTTACTGTAAATAAACCTATGGTTCTTATGTATACACTTTAACCATGCCAATAAATAGTTTATTAGGTTCTAGAAGTGAAATTCCTGGATCAAAGTGTATTAACAATTTTAAGGCTGTTGATGTGTATCTCCAAATTGAAATGCTTTTTTGCAAATGGATAAATTTCTAAAACTGTAAGAAATATCATCTGAAAACCCATTTAACAGCACCCATTAGTAAAGCAAAATATTATTTCTTAACTTTGCCAATTTTAGAATAATGTTTTAACTGGTAGTGAACGTTTAATTTTTAAAAATTACCATTATTCAATTTTTAACTCTATTAATCAATACTCAAGGAGGAATATCAAGTAATAATCATTGAGACTCTATAGATTATTAATTCTATTTAGAAAAAATGTCTAATTGAAGAAAAATTCCTAAAATGTAGAATATATGTTAAATGTCTAGATATTTTAAAGATAACTAAATTTAAAATACCTAATTAGCCTGATGTCTCCTTTTCCCATATGAGAAAATATCCAATTATCTTGAAAAAGGTAATTAAAATTACTATTAATATTCTTAATACTAAGACATGTTATAATTCATTTGATAATTACATTTCCCACAAAGATACTGTCAACATAAACTGTGAAACTGTAGATCTATCCTGTTTACAAGTATCAGAGACAATATGCTCACTGTTCTGTTGTACTTAAATGCTGCATTGCAGTTTTTCTTAACAGGTAATACATGACATGAAACGTGTCTGATTTTATGCTTCGCAATTTCCATTCTGATGTTTAGCACTAAAAAAAATTCTGTGTATGTATCACACATGTCAGAAAATGATTAAATAATTAAATTAAGAAAAATAGTAGTAACTATGCCTTTCATTCCAAATACAAAATAGAAATCTTTTGTTCATAGGTGTCAAAATCATCTTTAATCATAAATGCAAACTCTTTACATTTTCTGATTAGTGTAGTTAGCATTAAATATTTGGTTTAAATGTTCATATTTCATATTTTTAGAAGTATTTTATGAATCAAAATAGTAAGTCATAAAAAGCAAAAATATCAAAGACTACATTTCAAGATTAGTGCATGAGTTTTAAAATATTATTTCTATTCATCATTCTGATTTTTACATATATAGCAAGGAAAAGAAAAGAGAATAAATGTAATTATTTGAATTTTGAAAGCATACTGCAGGAAAAAGTACCATTTGAGCCAGGCTAAAGTTTACATTATTTATTGCTATTTTTCTTTGAAAATATGTATTCAAATAAATATTTTTCTAAACCCTAAAGTAAATACAATACATGGTTTTGGCATATTTATTTCCTTGAAAAGGTGCTGTGAATCTTAGACAACATAAATACTAGGCAGTGCGGTGGTTGCCATAGCGACGAGTAAATAGGAGCATAAAAATACATGCAATTTTTCAAATGTATCCACTTTTTTCATAAATATGCATATTTTACAGGTAAAAGATTAGTCAACTCTTGCTTTAGCTCTCCTTTTAGAGAGAGAAACATGTAATCCTTTAGAAATAAAAGATTGTAATGTAGCAATTGAGCAGGCTCACAAAAGTTTTTAAATAGTATATGGGAAATCTTAAGTTTTTTAAAGTCAATTTTCTAAAATGAAAGCAGGAAAAAAGTCCTTTCAGTCTATATTACTTTAATGGACAGTGTTCTTTAGGTAAGGGTAAAAGCACATAAACTTCTTTTCCTCCCAAGCGTGAAATTCTCTTTTATTTTGCATAAGTTTATTATTCACATGCGTTAAGTACAGCTCTTGACCCTGGGAAGCTAAAAGCCCTGTTGATCACAAAGAAGCAGAAGTTTAATGTCAATTCTGGAGCTACTATTTGAATAAGTGATCTGAAAATCTTTATACCAATGTGCTAAATTAGATCCTAAGAGTTTTTTCCTTTTCCCTTTCCCTTATGAAAATACAATCTTCCTGTTTACAGGTACTCTAACAACATACTGCTTATACTGACAAAGTCTTCTGAATTTTATATTTACAGCTTCAAATGTATTTTATAGGGCTGGAAAGGGAAGCAGTTCTACAAGTCATCATGTGAAGTTTGTAATCTTTTGAAAGGTACTTGTATGCCAACTAAAACATAACAGCAAAGTTGCTCAACCATATTGGGAAACAAATCCTTCAAATCTGATTATATAAATTTCTAGTTCTAATTTGTTTCAACAACTATTATGTAATATTATCCTCAGGTAAAATTTAAAAATTTTAGAAGATCATCATCTAGGGAGGGTACCAAATGAGAGGTGATGAAATAGTGCTCTGGGGGCTTGCCTTGTGCTCACTCCTTGATAAAGAGACCACATACTATAACTACTAAGGATTGACCAGTCTGCAAGAGGAAAAACAATTATTTTTTTACTGAAGAGAAATTTACTTTTATTGAGGAGAAATCATTCTTTTTATTTAAATGATGATAGAAATAATTATCATGGCCAGGCATGGTGGCTCAGGTCTGTAACCCTAGTACTCTGGGAGGCTGAGGCAGTGGCTTGAACACAGGAGTTCAACACCAGCCTAACCAAGAGTAAGACCCCCCTCTTAATAAAAAATTAGAAAAATTAGCCCAGCATTGTGCCCCCATGCCTATAGTCCCAGCTACTGGGGAGGCTGAGGCAAGATGATCTCTTGAACCCAGCAGTTTGAAGTTGCTGTGAGCTATGATGCCAGGGCCCTCTACCCAGGGAGACAAAGCGAGAATCTGACTCAAAAAAAAAAAAAAGAAGAAAAAAAATAATTATCATTATGCTTTTACTGAGCATAGATTTCCTAATGTGAAAAATAAACAGTAAAGTTCAAACATAATTGGATTCACTATGAACATGAAATACTATGGCAGGCTGGGTACAGTGGCTCATGCCTATAATCTCAGCTCTTTGGGAGGCTGAAGGGGAAGGACTACTTGAAGCCAGGAGTTCAAGACCAGCCTGGGAAACATGAAGAGATCCCATCTTTACCAAAAATAAAAATGAGAGTGATGGCATGTACCTATAATCCCACCTATTCAGGAAGCTGAGAGAGAGGAGGATCACTTGAGGCTAGGCATTCCAGGTTGCAGTGAGTTATGTTTGCACCACTGCATTCCCACCTGGGCAACAGAGTTAGACCCTATCTCTTACAAAAAATTCTATAGCAAAAAGCAATGCTTTCAATGAACTCACAGTTAGATACTAGACATGTCAGAGCTTTCAAGTACTATAGCAAAATTTCAACACACACAACTTTATAATTCAACTAGTCATAGCATTCCATATATTGGGAAAGTATGACAATTTCCTATCTACAATGTACTGCTCAATTTCCAAACATGCTTTCAAAATTAATTTGAGAGATCATTTAATAATGACATGACGGTGGCACCTGCAGCTCAGTGGGTACGGTGCCTGCCACATACTTGGAGGCTTGCGGTTTCGAATCCGTCCCAGCCCAGCTGAAGCAACAATGACAACTGCAAAAGAAAAATAGCCAGGTATTGTGGCAGGAGTCTGTAGTCCCAGCTACTTGGGAGGCTGAGGCAAGAGAATCGCTTAAGCCCAAGAGTTGGAGGTTGCTGTGAGCTATAAAGTCATAGCACCCTAGCCAGGGCAACAGCTTGGGACTCTGTCTCAAAAATGATAATAATGATAATAAGAATAATAATATCATGACTAGCTCAGTTATTTAATAACTACATTCAGCTATCTTTAGTATTCTAAAGAAATATAAATCAAATTCTCAGAATGTGAGCTCACCCAAAATGAAAGGCGAAAGGTTATGCATCCCTCTAAGAGAGGCAGTTCTCAACTTGTAGGTCGCAACCCAAAGGAACTGTATTAAAGGGTCGTAGCATTAGGAAGGTTGAGAACCACTGCTCTAAGAGTGAGTAAGAAGTGGTCCTCACTCCTATTTGGCATTTAGATTAGACCAGATTTAAATCAGTCTTGTGGATTAGTGTTCACTTTGCCAGTTGGAGGATATAGGTAGAATGTTTATTTTAGTCACTTGTGTTCACAGATACATAAAAACTTTAAGGTCTCTGTTTTCTGTGAACTGTAACACACACACACATTCAAACACACTTACAAATGTGAATGTGCTTAATCTGTTATTTTTTGTTTGACAATAATTACAATTTCCACTTTGAATTTTCCATTTTCAGTTAATTTGACTTGTAAACTGAGGGGATGGCCACCTCGTCACAATTTTCACAATCTTCACAAAGTTTTTCTTGGGACAGAGTCTCATTTTGTCACCCTCGTTAGAGTGCCAGGGCGTCTTAGCTCACAGCAACCTCAAACTCTTGGGCTCAAGTGATTCTCTTGCCTCAGCCTCCCCAGTAGCTGGGACTACAGGCACCCGCCACAATGCCTGGCTATTTTTTTAGAGACAAGGTCTCACTCTGGCTCATGCTGGTCTTGAACCTGTGAGCTCAGTCAATCAATACACCAGCCTCGGCCTCCCAGAGTGCTAGGATTACAGGCGTGAGACACTGCACCTGGCTGGACAAAGTCTTCTTGATTCAGTTAGAAGTAATACAAATTAGAATCCGGTATTTTGCAAACTTTTTCATCCAAGGGGCTGCAAAGAATGGCCTTTTCCTTTACCTAAGCTATCCAGCAGCACAGGCTAAAGTGACCAGTTACAAGTGGGACATTTCTTTGGAATATATTTCTTTATCTTAAAGATTCAAAAAGTGAAATTTCCATTTTATTTGATAAAATATCTGTGTTAATATTACTATTTAAAATACTTTCCACTTGATAACAAACCACATGTAGACAATAAATAGAAAGCGTTCATTATATATAACGTTGGTGACAATGCTTAATTTGGCCCACTATCTTCAGTACTCTAGAGTGCAGAAACATCCACTAGAACCTGATGATTTCCATACAAACTGTTGATTACAGATTTAAGTAATAATTTTTTTTTTTTTTTTTTTTTGAGACAGAGCCTCAAGCTGTCACCCTGGAAAGAGTGCCGTGGCATCACAGCTCACAGCAACCTCCAATTCCTGGGCTCAAGCGAGTCTCCTGCCTCCACCTCCCAAGTAGCTGGGACTACAGGTGCCCGCCACAATGCCCGGCCATTTTTGGTTGCAGCCGTCATTGCTGTTTGGCGGGCCCGGGCTGAATTCGAACTCGCCAGCTCAGGTGTACGTGGCTGGCGCCCCAGCCCGTTGAGGCACAGGCGCCGAACCTAAGTAATAATTTTTTTAATGATTCATTTTTAAGTATAACTTATAGATTCAAGTCTGATATTTCAGATTTACTTGAAATTCTTTTGATTATAATCCTAGTATCCAATAATCAGCAATGTAAACTTCCAAGCACTAACAGAATAAGCACGGTGAATTCCCTGACACGTTGAGGCCCCATTCTAAGTAAACCAAACCCATTTAAACACTGAATAATAGCAAGAAAATTCTTCATTTTGCAAAGCCTAGAATAAATAGAAATGTCTGTGACGGAGAATTATGGAATTAGATATTCAGCCTCTAAGAAACACATTGTAACTCTCCCTCCCTCCCTCCTCTCTTTCTTCCTTCCTTGCTTTGTTTGTTGTTTGTTTGACACAAGGTCTTGCTCTCCTGCCTGGGTTAGAGTATAGCGGTATCATCAAAGCTCACTGCAACCTCCAGCTCCTGGGCTAGAGCAATCCTCCTGCCTCAGTCTCCCAAATAGCTGGGGCTACAGGCAGGCTTCCACCACTATGTCTGGCTAATTTTTTATAGTTACAAGGAATCATTGTGTTGTTCAGGCTGGTCTCGAAATCCCGACCTCAAGCACCTCGGCCCCCCAAAGTGCTAGGATTATAGGCCTATAGGCTTTTTTATTGAAGGGATAGTTAGTTTAAAATCTAAGACATTCAAAAATGAATTAAAATTTTAGTCAAATATTTACAAGTGTCAACACAGAAAAAATGGGTTACATGGGCAAAGTAACTACTATAAAAGGAAAAAACAATTTTTTAAAAAATTTCTTTCCCTCCCACTCATTTAAACTATTTTTCTCTGCTTTCACCATCTCAAAAGAGTAGGAAAATGTCACTGGAGACTGGAAAAGGGAAAAAATACCTATCTTTAAAGCAAGAGGAAAATGATTTTGGTAATTAGACAGCTTAGTTTAACCTGGGAATATGAAATAACAAATTAAGCAATCAATTAGTAACACCTAGAAGCATAAAAAATACTGGAAAACAACCAATATAGTATCTGAAGGGCCAAATATGCCAGAAGAGCTTAGTATCTTTCTATGATAGAATGACAGGTCATTTTATCAAGTGAGAAGCTAACAGTATAATCTGTTTCAATGTTGTAGACATTTTTATTCCATTTTCCAATTCAGTAGGATAGAAAAAAATGATTTAGGAAGAGAGGAATTCAAAAAAGGTTTGGATGCTAGATCAAAAGCTACTGACACATCTCTCTTTTGAGGACCTGTTTCAGAACTGAGTCAATGTCTTTGTTAAAGACTGACAGAAATCTTGGTTTGCTTTATGTTTTAGCTCCATTAAAAATTAGGCCCCTGAGATCTCTGGAAATTTAAGAAATTTATACCCTTAGATTTTTTCCAACTTATTGACCTTTCTTTTCTCTAGGGCTATGGTCCACAACCCCTAGGCCACAGACCAGCGGTCAGTTAGGAACTGGGCCGCACAGCAAAAGGTAAGCAGTGGGTGAACGAGGGAAGCTTCATCTGAATTTACAGCAGCTCCCCATCACTCACATCACTGCCTGACCTCTGCCTCCAGCCTCCTGTCAGATCAGTAGTAGCATCATAGTCTAATAGGATCACAAACTATAATCTGCACATGCAAGGTTGCATGCTCCCTATGAGAATCTAACACCCCCACCCATCTGTGGAAAAATTGTCTTCCATGAAACTGGTCCCTAGTACCAAAAAGGTTGGGGACCACCCCCCTAGGGTTCTTATATGTTTTGTTAATTCAACCAAGTGATAGTTCATTGGGGCAAGGTTAAAATAAATTCAGGTAGAAATTTTGAGAAGGAATGAGTGAACACTTTGTAAATGAATTAAAAGTCTTCTATGCCTAGAAAGGGTAATAAGTATTAGAGTGGGGTTTAAAATATAGGTGCTAATAAAAACACTTGAAACTTAAAGAGTGGGAAGAAGAGCTGGTATTTGGTTAGAGAATAGAGATGTCATAAAGAAGATCAACTGTGTGGAGTTAAGAGATGAACACAGTTTTCAAGGAAAGAAGTCTCTGTGTTATGATAACTGCTGGCTGAGTACATGAGGAGTTTGGAAGCGTAACTATGCTTAAAGGAGCCCCAGTGAGGAAAGAAAATCAAACATTTGCCTTGTATTAGAGAATCAGGCAAAAGCCAACACTGTGTTGAACTGAGCTGTCCATCAGGCCAGGAGAATTATTGTTCCTGGTTATGTTAGCAGTTAATGAACATCCCTATTAAACCTCTGTTACCACTTAAAATAATACTTTAGATATCTTTGAAAGAAAAAGCTTAGTCACTGAATTATTGTTTGATCTTAACTATCTTTCTAAGCCTAAATGCCAGGGAAATTATTCAATCAGGGGTGCTCCCAGGGTAGAAAGGGAAGAAAACCTCTAAGGTGTTATTTATACTGGTGGACCCAGAAGGAAATGGAAATGAGTAACTAACTACCCCCAACCTCTCTTCTCAGCTATCTCAACACAAGAGAATCACACTCTTCTTTTCCTCTTCCCTTAGGACATTCCAAAACGTTTAGGGGAGATACCTACATTATGAAAAAGTTATCCTGGGTACAAATGGCTTCATTTATAACTTAAAAAAGTAAAACTAAGAAGAACAGCAAAGGGATATTATTTGTATTTACCAACCCAAACTCTAATTAATAACTTATTTACTTTAGTAACTGAAGAACATACAACTAAAGACAATGGTCCGGTAGCTTCAGGAAACATTAAGGTAGTGTACTATAATGCAAAGACCACTGGAACTAAACCAAGACGTTCTGGAATTCTAGTCCTAGATTTTGGGGGTTGGGAGGGACTGAAACAGGGTCTCACTGAAATGGCACCATCATAGATCACTGCAACATTAAACTCTTGGCATCCTCTTGCCTCAGCCTTCCAGGTATGGGGGAATATAGGTGTACACCACCATGCATAGCTAATTTTTCTATTTTTTGTAAAGATAGTGTCTGTGTTGTTGAGGTTGGTCTTACAACCCTTGGCCTCAAGTGATTTTCCTGTATGGGCCTCCCAAAGTGCTAGACAGGCACAGGTCACCTTGTCTAGCCCTAGTCCTAGTCTGGGGGTAGACCTAGGTTAATCCTAAACTCTCTTCAATTCATTTTCCCTGTCTAAAAATGGAAGTGGAGAATACTGATAACAGGAGGAACACTAAAGTCCTTCTATCTCTAATATTTTAGCCATTTAATAGAAGAGCTTTCACATATGAGAACTAAGGTAATGTGACAGAAAGTGCAAGTGAATTGGAATCAGGTGACTTGAGTTGAAATGTTTTCTCTATCCCTTCCCAGTCTTATTTCCTGTGTATAATAATATTAATAATATTTACATTACCTACCTCATCAAATGAGAAAATATGTGAAAGTGCTTGTTAATTATATATATATATATATATATATATATTTTTTTTTTTTTTTTTTTTTTTTTTTTTTGAGACAGAGCCTCAAGCTGTCACCCTGGATAGAGTGCCATGGCATCACAGCTCACAGCAAACTCCAATTCCTGGGCTCAAGAGAGTCTACTGCCTCCACCTCCCAAGTAGCTGTGACTACAGGTGCCCACCACAACGCCCGGCCATTTTCTGGTTGCAGCTGCCATTGTTGTTTGGCAGGACTGGGTTGGATACGAACCCGCCAGCTCAGGTGTACATGGCTGGCGCCCTAGCCGCTCGACCCACAGGCGCCGAGCCAGTGCTTGTTAATTATAAAAATTAGTCCCCATTTTTTATATTGAGGTCTGCCTCCTCCACTGTCTTCAGACAATTTTTTTACACATGGTAGGATATTCCAGAGACTCATTGGTATCAGAGGATATTCAGCTATTTATAATTTATAATTTAGACATGTTTCTTTCCTCAGTTGGTAACAGAGGCATGGTTGGAGAGCCCAGGTAAATAGCCATTTTTTCTCATAGAAAAAGTACATAAGTTTTCCAAATGAATTCCTCTAAAAGAACAAGTGGACATTGTACAGTAGTCCCCCTTATTGTTGAGAGATACATTCCAAGACCCTCTGTGGATGCCTGAACCATACAAAGTATAGTACAGAATACTATATGTTCTATGTTTTTTCCTATACATGCATACCTTTGATAAAGTTTAACTTGTAAATTGGGCACAGTAAGAGATTAACAATAGTAACCATTAGTAATAAAAGTAACAATTATAACAATATACTCTAATAAAGTTACATGACTATGATTGCTCTGTATCTCAAAATATCACATTTTACTGTACTCACCTATTTTTAGACCATAATTGACTGCAGTTAACTGAAACTGATGAAAAGGGGAAATGAACATAGCTATGTTGGTTGGTAACATCTTGGAAGGAAAATCTTGGGAAGTCATCAAACACAGAAAGTAAATAAGATATTTGGGAAACTTAGTAAAAAGATCATTAGATTGAATTAAGAAATACTAGAGACTCAATCCCTTTTATTGATAATTTGCTTTTTCAATTATGATACCCAAGTTTTCCCTCAGTAAATGTGTGATATATTTCAGATGTTTCTCATCAACTTTCCAGAGCACAAAAAGTTCATCTGTGAAGGCCTAATACTTTTAAGTATATATAAATAAGGAATATATAAAATTAAATATAAAATAAGGAGAATGGTATGTATGGCCTTCTTCATTAATAAAGATCCATAAAGATGGATCCAAGACGGTATGCATCTGTAAGGGATGGATTCTGCAGAGCAAACCACAGAAAAATGGTCCAAAAGACAGGACTGAATGAAGGCCTCATTAGGTAAATGAAAATCAACTGAACTCATTATGCACTGATTAACAATTAATACCTATAACTACAGAGATACTAAAATATAAGCTGGTTTAAATTGATACAAATATATTTATAATCATTTCAAATGCTTAAAGTTTGCCACTTCTCACTGTATTGAACACAATTACTGTTATGTACCTTCTGCATCAAATTTATTCCAAGTCTAAGGCAGGAACCAAGTAATAGCAATGCTTATGTCCTCATGACAGGCTTAGCCTCAGCTACCTAAAACAAGAAACTGGGGAACCACGATGTATTGTGAGCTAAGACAAAAAGATCTGCTTTAGAGGACCTAGAAATATTTCATTCTACATCTGGTTACATTCTCTTCTTTTTTTTTTTTTTGAGACAGAGCCTCAAGCTGTCACCCTGGGTAGAGTGCTATGGCATCACAGCTCACAGCAACCTCCAACTCCTTGGCTCAAGCTATTCTCTTGCCTCCATCTTCCAAGTAGCTGGGACTACAGGCGCCCGCCACAATGCCCAGCTATTTTTTGGTTGCAGCCGTCATTGTTGTTTGGCGGGCCCGGGCTGGATTCGAACCCGCCAGCTCAGGTGTACGTGGCTGGCGCCTTAGCCACTTGAGCCACAGGCGCCGAGCCCTTTTTTTGTTTTTAAATTAAATCATAGCTGTGTACATTAATGTAATCATGGTGTACAATGTGCTGGTTTTATATACAATTTGAAATATTTTCATCAAACTGGTTAACATAGCCTTCAGGGCATTTTCTTAGTTAATGCGTTAAATAACACTTAGTAAATTTAACAAGTACCCTAGTAAAATGCACCATGGTGTGGTCCCACCAATTACCCTCCCTCCACTGGTCCTCCTCCCTCCTCTCCCCTCCCTTCCCTCTCCTCTTTCCCCTTCTTCTTGGGCTATAGTTGGGTTATAGCTTTCATATGACAGCTATAAGTTGGTTTCATAGTAGGGCTGAATACATTGGATACTTTTTCTTCCATTCTTGAGATACTTTGCTAACAAGAATATGTTCCAGTTCCATCCATGTAAACATGAAAGAGGTAAAGTCTCCATCATTTTTTAAGGCTGCATAATATTCCATGGTGTACATATACCACAATGTATTAATCTATTCATGGGTCAATGGGCACTTGGGCTTCTTCCATGACTTAGCAATTATGAATTGGGCTGCAATAAACATTCTGGTGCAAATATCTTTGTTATAAAGTGACTTTTGGTCCTCCGGATATGTACCTAATAGAGGAAGTGAAAGACTGAATAGCAGGTCTATTTTTATATCCCTAAGTGATCTCCAAACATCTTTCCAAAAGGAACGTATTAGTTTGCATTCCCACCAGCAGTGCAGAAGTGTTCCCTTTTCTCCATATCCATGCCAACATCTCTGGTTTTGAGATTTTATCATGTGGGCTAATCTTACTGGGGTTAGAAGATATCTCAAAGTGGTTTTGATTTGCATATCTCTGATGATTAAGGATGATGAGTATTTTTTCATGTTTCTGTAGGCCGTGCACCTGTCTTCTTCAGAGAACTTTCTCTTCAAGTCCCTTGCCCACCCCGAGATGGGATCACTTGCTCTTTTGCTAAAATATTTGAGTTCTGTGTATTCTGGTTATTAAACCTTTGTCAGAGACATAACCTGCAAATATCTTCTCCCATTCTGAGGGCTGTCTGCTTGCTTTACTTACTGTGTTTTTGGTTGTGCAGAAGCTTTTTAGTTTGATCAGATCCCAGCAATGTATTTTTGGTGCTGCCTCAATTGCCCATGGGGGTCTTCCTCATAAAATATTCTCCCAGGCGGATTTCTTCAAGAGTTTTCCCTGCACTTTCTTCTAGTATTTTTATAGTTTCATGTTTAAATCTTTAATCCAGTGACAGTCTATCTTAGTTAATGGTGAAAGTTGTGAGTCCAGTTTCAGTCTTCTATGGGTCGCCAGCCAGTTTACCCAGCACCATTTGTTAAATAGGGAATCTTTTCCCCGCTGTGGTTACATTCTCTTCTTACCTCTTCTTCTTTGCAGAATTTCTTGAGTTTACCTAAGATTAACATAATTCTATTTCTAAAAGTGTCTTCCTCTATATTGATATATCAGAGTATTATGTAGATGTGTATATATAAAATATATGTTAATATAATTCACTGATACCTCACTCTCTAAATTCAAATTTTAAGACCCTAAACTTAAATATATGTACATTACACTATAGAATAATCTTACCTGTTCTTTTATTCACTATGTATTTATGTTCCCCCAAATATAGATTAAATACTGAAAATAATTAATTTAATATTCATAGTAAATTGTATAATGTATAAGAATACAAGTTTAATATTCATAGAAGACTTAACATTGTAGACAGGATTTACACTACAAAGATTGTCTTTTTAAAAAACCATATATATAGTCTTTCAAAATTAATATATCTGACCGCCTTTCTCTAATGCTCCTGCTTCACCTGCAGCACATCAGACAAGGTAATAATTTATGATAATCATATGAAAATATACAATTAATATTCATCACCTCTCATTCCTCATCACTTTAGATGATCAGTAATGCAGAGTGAAAATGCTGTCAGATTTCTAATTGCTTTGTAATGGGCTTGAAACAGGGAAATCATTAAAGGCAAACAATCTGTCATTTGTCTGTTACTTTAACTATCTATCACACCAAAAAAAACTCATTAAAGAAATTGCTAATGAGCTACAAAGGACTAGACTCAGAGTGCTTCTACAATAGATTAAAAAGTAATACTGTGAATTGCTTAAAATATTTTTAAAATATGATATTTTTGTGGAAATTCATCAGCAAATATCTATTCTTCAGTATATTGTTTAAGATGTGTGGTTTCATTATTTTGGCATTTAATCCATCATTTCAGAAATCCCTTAGCATATAAGACATTTTTCATCAGTCTCTAAATAACTAAACTGAAAGGCTGCAAGAAGAAACTAAAATGCTAAATGTGTTTATTACTAGTAAACTGACATAAGTAATAAGAATAGTATTATAGTAATCCTGATGCTAAGTGAAGAATACATTTTAAAATGTGATTTTCTACCTTCATATCTCTTATGGATTTGAACTGTTGAAGTTGTAATGCTTTATTCATCTTAAATATTCCTATCATCATACAAAAATTATATTCAACTATTGAGATTAAGCATAATAATGTTAAACTCGCTGTAATAACATTAGCTATTTTGAGATTTTTGGAGATACTAACCAACACAGAAATATCTCATAATATTATTTCTAGTAATTTTAAGAGGGAAAGCAAATCATTTCTTTAAATGACCACATCAAACTTTTTATGTCTTTATCAATTCTACCTTTCTATATGAGGTACTTATTTTTTTTTTATCTTACAAATTTTATTTTATTTTTGTTTTTATTGTCTGGGATTCATTGAGGGTACAAAAATTAGGTTATAATGATTGCATTTGTTAGGTGAAGTCCCTCTATAGGAGATACTTAGTATTTAAAAATCTATAATAATGATACTAATCTTATTTTTGTAAATAAGAGTTGCGGAGACAAACTAAAACCAGAAGTTTTTTGATAGTTATATAGTATGGCTACATGTTATTTTTAAAACAATATATAAGTAACAAGGATAACAATTACTACTAATTATGCTTTTCATTTTGCTAATGATAAATTAAACATGAATTTACTTTCTTAAAAGATGAGTCTTATGAATAAAGTTATAATTCTTCTAAATATGTTGACTTATTCATATTCACTAGAATTTACACAAATTTAAAAACCTGACTGCAATAGCATGTTTACCCAGGTGCCATGGTTAATATACACTACTGATTTTTAAGCTACACTCAAAAGGTTCCATGACACTCAGAAACATCTCTCTTATACTCTCTAATTGACTTAAACAGACTTCTTATCAACTGTTTAACACATTTTAACCCACAAATTAACACCCTTTGATCATTCAAATTAACCTTTCTTCTGTGAGTCAATTACATGACAAAAATAAACTTTTTTCCAAAAAAATTTTAGGAATATAAAACAAAAATAGAAAGGGAGAATGCTTTTAAAAAACATGACAGATAGGGTGGCGTCTGTGCCTCAAAGGAGTAAGGTGCTGGCCCCATATGCCGGAGTGGTGGGTTCAAACCCAGCTCTGGCAAAAAAACTGCAAAAAAACCAAAACCAAAACCAAAAACAACCATGACAGATAGTCCCCAGCTTACCATGGTTTGATTTAGGATTTTTCAACTTTACATGGTGTGAAAGTGATATGCATTCAGTAGAAGCCATACTTCAAAATTTGAATTTTGATCTTTCTCTGGGCTAGGATTATGCAGTATCCCTATGCTGCAGGAATGCTGGGGAATAAAGTGAGCTGCAGCTCCTAGTCAGCCACTCCATCATGAGGCAAACAGCCAATGCTCAGTATTCTGTGCAACCAGATGATTTTGACCAATGGTTGGCTAAAGCGTTCTGAGCACATTTAAGGTAGGCTAGTTATGATGTTTGGTAGCTTAGGTTTATTAATGCATTTTTTACTCAGTTATGTTTTTGACTTACAATGGGTTTATCAGGAGGTAAAACATGGTAAGTCCAGGAACATGTGTATATCCCCACATGAATGGAAGAGATTATGACAAATTTCATGGTAACTGGAACATGCACAGAAAACCCAAAGTATTCCTCAGAGCCAAGAGAAAGGGGTAAAGAATTGAATGGGAAAAATAACAAGTTGGTATTTACTATGACTCTTTTTTTTTTTTTTTTTTTTGGCAGTTTTTGGCTGGGGCTGGGTTTGAACCCACCACCTCTGGTATATAGGGCCAGCACCCTACTCCTTTGAGCCACAGGCACCACCCTATTATGATTCTTAAAAAGAAACAGAAAATGGATTAGATACAGTATCTTTAATAGGTTCTTACAATCAAAACATCAGATGTAAAGAAGATAGAAAAACGAGGACAAAAATCTGAGATAAGATAAAGACTTTTAAGAGGTCTGAGACACGTTTGAAAGAACTGATGCAATTGAAGTTAAATAAGAAAAACACAGCAACAGGAGTGGTGCCTGCAAAAAAGTATTTACCTCGTGGTCTCTCTCCTGCTTAGTGCATTGCTTTGCACAAATTCAATGAATGTTCTTTGATGATGACCACTGCTGAAATGACAAAGGACAGAACAGACTAAGGTAGGACAACCAATAAAGGGAAAAAATGAAAACTATTTCTATAAGATGAGGTAGGATTAATCATTAGAGCTGATTCTCTAATACTGTTGAAAGCTTTATGCTAATCTGCAAAAAAAAAAAAGTTTCTCTAATTTTAGCCATTCACCTTCACTTTTCTTCAAAGCCCTATTTAAAACTTAACACTTCTAGATTAGTTTCATCTTGATTCAAGGATTTCAATCACCCAAGAAATGAATATGCCACTGTATCTGGTATTTCCACTGAAATAGCACTTCCTACAGTTATTGCAGTTGCTTGTTTCCATGTCTATCTACCCAGAAAAACTAACCTTTTGGGGGGGGGGAGGTGGTTCATTGAGGGTACAAAAACTTAGGTCACACTGATTGCATCTGTTAGATAAACTAAGCTTTTAAGAAGGCTTGTACTAAGAGCTGTAGGCTGGGTGTGGTGGCTCAGGCTTGTAATCCTAGCACTCTGGGAGGCCAAGGCCGGTGGATTGCTTGAGCACAGGAGTCGGAGACCAGCCTGAGCAAGAGTGAGACCCCGTTTTTAAAAACAGAGAAACTAGCTGGGCATGGTTGCACACACCTGTAGCTCTGGAGGCTGAGGCAAGAGGATTGCTCAAGCCCAAGAGTTTGAGGCTGCTGTGAGCTACACAGTACTCTCTTCAGGACAACAGAATGAGACTGTGTCAAAAAAAAATAAAAAAGAAAAGAAAAGGAAAAAAAAGAAGAAAAGGAGCTGTAGCTTATATTTCAGAATGTACAGCATCTAGAACAGTGGTTCTCAACCAGTGGGTCACGATCCCTTTTTAGCAATGAAAATACATTGTGGCGTTAGGAAGGTTGAGAACCACTGATCTAGAAGATGCTTGATATGGACTTATGTACTATTATCAGCTGAGGAGGGCAGACTGAAAGAATGAATCAACAAGTATTTCCCAATTCATTTAGTGTTTAGTAAATAGTTATTTATTTTCTAGAATACATGAGAAACTGTACTAAGTACTTGAATCAGGTGAAAAATCTCAAGTCTTTCAAACTGATATGAAATTACAACTCCCAGGGGCATGTGAAGTGGCAAAGTTTCTTTTTCCCTTAAAAGTCTCTTTCAAGAACTTTTGATATTCTCTCCATACATAGGTAGGTAGATAAGTAAGTGGGTACGTAGACAGAAAATAAATAGAAATACCTCTATCTCCCAAGAGTTTGAGGTTGTAGTGAGCTATGATGACACAATTGCACTGTAACTGGGGTGAGAGAGTT
>CAUYRH010169141.1:0-11026 GCA_963574655.1 Perodicticus potto
GAAGGAGGGGGATGATGGGTGTGCTCTCAATGGGCACAATGTTAGGGTGTATGGACACCTCTTGGGGGTGGGACATAATTATAAAAGGGACTCTATCTAACAAATGCAAACTTTGTAACCTAATTCTTTGTACCCTCAAATTAACCTGAAACAATAAAAATTTTAAAAATAAAATAAATAGGCTCGGCGCCTGTGGCTCAATGGGCTAAGGTGCCAGCCACATACACCTGAGCTGAGGAGCTCGAATCCAGCCCGGGCCCGCCAAACAACGATGACGGCTGCAACCAAAAAATGGCCGGGCGTTGTGGCGGGCGCTTGTAGTCCCAGCTACTCGGGAGGCAGAGGCAAGAGACTCACTTGAGCCTAGGAATTGGAGGTTGCTGTAAGCTGTGATGCCGCAGCTCTCTATCCAGGGTGACAGCTCGAGGCTCTGTCTCAAAAAAATAATAATAAAATAAAATAAATATAAATAATAGATATTATTTATAAGGTTAATCAATTAACTAAAATAGACACCCCAAAGTAAAAAATAAAGGAAAGTACGAAAGAGGCTGATTACAGTGTTAGAAGCATTTAGAAATCTAAATTAATGAAAAATACAGAGAACCAACCTTGGTTTGGGTATTGAACTGGGGAGGGGGTGAAGAGGGAGCAGTAATGTTGCTTAAGAAAAAGATCAAGGCGGATTGGCGCCTGTAGCTCAACGGGCTAAGGCGTCAGCCACGTACACCTGAGCTGGCAGGTTCGAATCCAGCCCAGGCCCGCCAAACAACAATGACAGCTGCAGGGCAGCGCCTGTGGCTCAGCGAGTAGGGCGCCAGCCCCATGTACCGAAGGTGGTGGGTTCAAACCTGGCCTTGGCCGAACTGCAAAAACAGAAAAATGGCCAGGTGTTGTGGCGGGTGCCTGTAGTCCCAGCTACTTGAGAGGCAGAGGCAGGAGACTCACTTGAGTCCAGGAGTTGGAGGTTGCTGTGAGCTGTGATGCCACGGCATTCTACCCAGGGCAACAGCTTGAGGCTCTGTCTCAAAAAAAAAAAACAATGATGGCTGCAACCAAAAAAAAAAAAATGGCTGGGCATTGTGGCAGGCGCCTATAGTCCCAGCTACTTGGGAGGCAGAGGCAGGAGACTCGCTTGAGCCCAGGAATTGGAGGTTGCTGTGAGCTATGATGCCATGACACTCTATCCAGGGTGACCGCTTGAGGCTCTGTCTAAAAAAAAAAAAAAGAAAAAGATCAAGGCGAAGGGGGTGAGGTCTTGGTGTGTGCCACACCTTTTGGGGGCAAGACACGATTCTAAGAGGGTCTTTACCTAACAAATGCAATCAGTGTAACCTGGTTTCTTGTACCCTCAATGAATCCCCAACAATAAATTAAAAAAAAAAAAAAAGGAAACAGATCAAGGGTTGGGGGTGGTGGTTCATGTCTGTAATCCCAGCACTCTGGGAGGCTGAGGCGGGTGGATTGCCTGAGCTCACAGGTTTGAGAGACCAGCCTGAGCTAGAGGGAGACCCCCATCTCTAAAAATACCCAGGCATTGTGGCGGGGGCCTGTAGTCCCAGCTACTTGGGAGGCTGAGGCAAGAGAATCGCTTAAGCCCAAGAGTTTGAGGTTGCTGTGAGCTGTGACACCATGGCACTCTACCCAGGGAAACATAGTGAGACTCTGTCTCAAAATAAAAGAAAAGAAAAAAAGATCAAGGATTACCAAGTCTTGAAATAGTTCCCAAGGCTGCAATACAGCACAAGTGGAGCTAAGGCAGCAATGCTGCACATCCCATTCTGTCTCAATTGCTAGCTGGGAGTGGACTACATGGAAGGAAAGGTGATGCTGACTGTAGTGAAAGTCAACACTAGGTACAACAAAGCTAGCAACCAAAGACGGAAGCAAATGGTTCACAGGGTCATCTGGAGCAGTGGTCCCCAACATTTTTGGCAGCAGGGACCAGTTTCATGAAGGACAATTCTTCCATGGTTGGGGGTTGGGAGGAGCACTGACAGGAAGTGGAATTCAGGTAGTGATGCAGACGATGGGGAGCTGTAAATACAGAGGAATCTTCACCTGCTGTACGGCCCAATTCCTATCAGGCCAGTCCATGGTTGGGGGATCGTAGAGCTAGACAGCACAGTTTAACAAATAAGAACTGGAATCCTTACCATGAAATGTTTCAGCAAGGTTAACATCATTTTCACTAACATCACCCACGCCAAAATGTACTAAATCCAGTTCACACTCGTGTGAAGCATCATAGGTATCCATAATGTTCAAAATGGCCTCAACAGAGCCATCAACATCACCTAAATGCAGCAAAAACATAAGATTATTGGTTTTTACAGTTAGGCATCAGCGGAAACAAAAATGACAATAATCTATTGAAAACTATGATAGGAATGGCATTTACTACTCAAGCCACTTAATAAAGTATAATGAGTCAAATAATTACAGCATAATCAGCAAGAAATGTTGACCAAGAAAATCTGTCCCAAAGTACTGAAGTAATTTTCACTTAAACCAATTAAAGGCCCAAACCAATTATGAGAATAAGGAAATATATATATTTGATCAATGATTTATAAAGCAAAATCCTTTGAAAAGGCACCTTTAATTATTACAGGAAGTATATTTGAATCTCTTTCTATTTTCTCTTTTGGCTTCAAGGGTTTTTGCTCTTTTCTTTCTAGATACTTTTTAAATGATCTCTCCTTCCAGTGCAAAGTGCCATACTTCTCACGGGCTTTCTGATGTGCTTCTTGGTGTTCTTTTCGCTTCTCTTCTATTGTTTTCAGATCCTCTTTATTTTTCTCCTGTTCTTGTTCATATATCCTCCAGTCAACAACTTCACGTGCCCTTGGCTTTACAGGGGGAAAATTGGCATTATTTAATGAAATAAACACCAATAACTGCTGAGTAAAGGCTTGTATTTCCCCCGTTATGAAATGAGCTTAACTCATGTATGAAACTACAAATTTTATAAGTTTCAAGAAATGTGTAGAATTTTTAACTGGGAGCTTTGTGTATAACTGAAATAATTTGCTTAAAAAAATCTCAAATTAGGCAGGCATAGTGGCTCACGCCTGTAATCCTAGCACTCTGGGAAGCAGAGGAGGGTGAAATGCCTGAGCTCACAGGTTTGAAAAATAGCTGGGGGCGGCGCCTGTGGCTCATCGAGTAGGGCACCGGCCCCATATACCAAAGGTGGCCGGTTCAAGCCCAGCCTTGGCGAACTGCAAAACAGAAAAATAGCCGGGCGTTGTGGCGGGCGTCTGTAGTCCCAGCTACTTGGGAGGCTGAGGCAAGAGAATAGCCTAAGTCCAGGAGTTGGAGGTTGCTGTGAGCTGTGTGACGCCATGGTACTCTACCGAGGGCGATAAAGTAAGACTCTGTTTCTACAAAAAAAAAAAAAAAGAAAGAAAAAGAAAAATAGCTGGGCTATGGCTAAAAATTCCTGGGTTATGGGGGGCACCTATAGTCCCAGCTACTTGGGAGGCTGAGGCAAGAATCTGAGGTTGCTGTGAGCCATGACACTGTGGCACTCTACCTAGGTTGACAAAGTGAGACTCTGTCACAAGAAAAAAAACCCTCAAATTAAAAAGAAATAATTCTATAGTCCAATTCTAAAATGGCATAATTGGCCCCCTCATTGCCCCTTACAATTTAGAACTATTAGTTAACATTAGTACACTTCTGTGGATAACATTACAGCAGACTGATATTTAATTTTTTTTTTTTTGAGACAGAATCTCACTCTTCTGCCTAGGTTAGAGTGCCATGGAGTCAGCCTAGCTCATAGCAACCTCAAACTCCTGGGCTCAAGCAATCCTCCTGCCTCAGCCTCCTAAGTAGCTGGGATTACAGTCATGTGCCACCATCCTCAGCTAATATCTTCTAATTTTAGTAGAGGTGGGTGGGATCTCACTCTTGCTCAAACTAGTTTCAAACTCCTGGGTTCAAGGGATCCTCCTGCCTCAGCCTCCCAGAGTGCTAGAGGGGTGAGCCACCACACCCAGCCTGATATTTAAAATCATTATATCATATTCAATACATAGGCATTAATCTTGATGTACCTCAGATTCTACTTCAAGAATTTCATCTCCTGCAGAAGGAAGGTCTCTCCAGCCTATAATTCCCACTGGCATGCTAGGATAGGCCTCACTGATTATTTTTCCATTTTCATCAAATATTAAACGTACTTTTGCCCAACACTTTCCAGCAACCAGAACTGAGCCTTTTCTCAAAGTTCCTCTTTGAATTATAGCTGTAGTAACAGGACTAGAATAAAAATAAAAGTATATATTTTTAAGGCAATAATCAGGATATAATTGTTCCTTCATAAGTAGAGCTAAGATATCTTTATGAAGTTTAAATATATATAAACATATACATACATACACACAGTTAAGGTTAATTCTACCACTTCCCAAACATATTATATAAACATTTCAAAGCTGGTAGGGTAGTGCATCTCTGTAGCCTCTCCTACTAGAAAGGGACTTGAGCCCCTTGGGAGATTTACTTGAGCCCAGAAGTTCAAGACCAGCCTGAACAACATAGCAAGACCTCATCTCTAAAAAAAAAAAAAAATGAAAATTTCTTCACAATAACCAAGAATTGCATAGAAACAACCCACATATCTCCAATAAGATGAATGGACATTTCATCCAAAGAAAATGTAGTATAAACAAACAAGGAAATATTATGCAGTCTTAAAAAGGAAGGAAATCCTGTCACATGTAACAACATGGATAAACTTCCAGGACATTATGCTAAGTGAAATAGGCCAGTTACAAATGGGCAAATATTGTATGATTTCACTCATAGGAAGTATCTAAAGTAGTCAAAATCATAAAAACAAAATAGATAGTTGCCAAGGGCGAGGGAAAAGTGAGGGGGAATCACTGTTTAATGAGAATTTCAGTCTTAAAAGATGAAAAAGTTCTAGAGATCTGTTACATACCAATATGAATATATTTAACACTGCTACACTACACACTTAAAATGTGTTTAGCACAGTAACTTTTTTTTTTTTTTATGAGACGGGTCTCACTATAATGTCTAGGCTGGTTTCAAACTCCTGGGCTCAAGCAACCTCCTGCTTCAGCCCCCTAAGTAGCTGGGATTACAGGCTCAGGTTACTGTGCCCAGCTTAACATGGTAAATTTAATGTTACATGTTTCTCACCACAAGAAAAAAAAAGCAAAAAACCCCAAATTTCTTGTAAAGTTATGCTAAGAGAAGGAGCAAGGAGCAAAATGTTCTGAGAGTCCTAATCTACTTTCTATCCTATTTTCTGTGTCAACTAAGAAATTATTCACAGTTGTTACAGTACAGGTTATAAAACAGTCAGAAAATATCTCTTGCTGATAGGAAAATTCAAGAAGAGAACCCCATCTCAAAGACCTTCCTAAATATCATAGTAATGGGTGGGGTCATAAAAAATTTATAAACCCTAAAATGTAACTATTGGTATTACCTTCCAATATATGTTTATATATGAGGCTTTACCAATTCAGTCAAGTCAGTAGGGGAAAAAAAAATCAAACAAATTGAATGAACTACTTAGGTCATCTAAATATGACTACTAGATGTATACGGATAGTTGCTATGGTCTACTGATAATAAGTAAATTTTTGTGTTCTCTGTGGTAGTACAATAAAATACTTTTCAAAAACAAATGCTTTGGGCGGCACCTGTGGTTCAGCGAGTAGGGCACCAGCCCCATATACCGAAGGTGGTGGGTTCAAACCCAGCCTCGGCCAAACTGCAAAACAAAAAAGTAGGTGGGCATTGTGGCAGGCACCTGTAGTCCCAGCTACTCAGGAGGTTGAGGCAAGAGAATCAACTAAGCCCAGGAGCTGGAGGTTGCTGTGAACTGTGTGAAGCCATGGCACTCTACAGAGGGCGATAAATTGAGACTCTGTCTCTATAAAAAAAAAAAAAAAAAATGCTTTGAAAATATTGTTCATGAACTAACAGTAACATGTAATAAAAATGTTATTGGATGATCAGGTCACAAAAACTATAAAACAAAATTACTAAAAAGCAAGCATTTTAATAGTCCTACCCTCTTCCTTTGTCTGTGAAAGACTCTATTACTGTTCCTTCCACTGGACCAGTGGGATCGGCTTTCAATTCTAATATCTCTGCGAGAGCAATTGTTGCTTCTGCCAAAGCCATCAGATTCTCACCCTTTAATAATAACAAAGGTTGTTAATACACATTGATAAATATTTTCTGTAAATGTAAATACCGGGGTCAGAAAGCATTAAAGCATGAATTATCCAATTTAACAAAGGGAGGGAGGAAGGGGATAAAAAAAGAAGGAAGGAAGGGGGGAGGAAGACAGATCAAGAAAACTTGACCCAGGGACAGAACTTCCAAGGAACAAGTGGCTATTTTTATTTATTTATTTATTTATTTATTTTTTGCGATAGAGCCTCAAGCTGTCACCCTGAATAGAGTGCTGTGACATCACAGCTCACAGCAACCTCTAATTCCTGGGCTCAAGCGAGTCTCCTGCCTCCGCCTCCCAAGTAGCTGGGACTACAGGCGCTCACCACAACGCCCAGTCATTTTTTGGTTGCAGTCGTCGTTTGACGGGCCCGGGCTGGATTCGAACCCGCCAGCTCAGGTGTACGTGGCAGGCGCCTTAGCCTGTTGAGCCACAGGTGCCGAGCCAGCTATTGTTATTTTTTAAAGGAAGGCTTACATAGGTGGTGTTTGCTAATATACTTTCATAAACAAATGCTCCATACATTTACTTTCTCCTCCATCTATCTCTATAATTATATTTTCTTCCTTGCACTAACTTCCTCCCCTACCCCCAGAATTCTAATGCTTTTATTGCATGGAGCCCATTAGAACGAAAACAAGGGAATCAGGAGGAGACTATAGATAATACTGTAGAAGGTATATCCTTAGAAAGCCAAGTTCTCAAATTTGCAATTCTCATTTGGCCAGAGATAGTAATTCACTGTGTGAATCCAAACTAATTTATCTCTTTATATTCTTGCTATCTGCTTTTTTTTTTTGAGACAGAGCCTCAAGCTGTCACCCTGGAGAGAGTACCGTGGCATCACAGCTCACAGCAACCTCCAATTCCTGGGCTCAAGCGAGTCTCCTGCCTCCGCCTCCCAAGTAGCTGGGACTACAGGTGCCTGCCACAAAGCCCGGCCATTTTTTGGCTGCAGCCGTCATTGTTGTTTGGCCGGCCCAGCTGGATTCGAACCCACCAGCTCAGGTGTATGTGGCTGGCGCCTTAGCCGCTTGAGCCACAGGCGCAGAGCCGCTATCTGCTTTAAAAAAAAAAAAAAATTAATATAGCTCTCACAAACTTTCTTAGTGATGCCACTTAACATTTGAAGTTCTATCCAACTGAACAAGATTTTATATCTATTATTTCTTTGATTTACTCAAGAATCCGACAAAGTAAGTAACTCAAGCATTAGTTCCCCTTATTAAATGAGGAGAAAAGGCCTGATTAGACCCAGGCTCTAAGCCACATGTACTGCCTGTAATCACTCAGCTATGCAGCCTTGAAAAATCACTTCACCTCCCTCAATCTCCTTTCTTCAACCATAAATTGAAGGAGCTTCTTTTACCTTTCATGATCTATATTTGTATGCTCTCCAGAAATACAAGACCACAAAGTTGGTAAACCAGTGATGGAAGTAGAACTGTGGGTAAGGGATTTCTCTACTCTCCATGTCAGCTAAGGGATTTCTCACTGTTGTTAACAGAGTATAAAACAATAGGCAACTGTAAAAAAATACTGACAAAATACTCTGTTTACCCACCTTCTTATTACTAGTATTTATTCCAGTCTATAAAATTCTACACCAAAGGGTAGAGCTAGGGTTGTTTCTTTACAAGAAATAATCCTCTATATTTTGGAAAAGCAGGTCTCATCTTACCACCCTGCCACTATCTTCCAATTCCCTCCATTCCCTAGGAATCATCTCTGCCACACTTCCAAATATGACTAAGCAGCTTTACATCGGTCTACTTATTTGATATATCTGGGCAGAAAAGGTGGTTAAGTCTTCAAATATTTTAATCTTATTGTAGTAAGTTTGCTATCTGGCTTTCAGAGTACATTAACAATTGAGCTATTGTGAAAAGATTAACAAAGGAAGGTAGCATTTTATGAATTTCACACGAAAAGAGGCTTTGTTTTACTACTAATGGAGACATAATTTCTAAGCTTCTTTGAGATAATAAATTCAGGAAAAGTAAAGATGAAATGTGATTTAATTGGAGGAAGATGGTTAGGTACAGCATCATTCCTTCTGTGAATCATCAGGGGTGTAAAGTCTGTACCATAAATAAACTGTAAAATATGGCCAGGATGGACGAAAAGGGAAATTATTACTTAACAGGAACTTTTGTAGGATAAGATAATTGAAAATTGCTGATATGAGTCAAGTATTGAGCCTCCTTGGTGTTTTTTTAATCTAAGAAAGAATTGGTAATTCTAACGAAAATGGAATTCATCATAAATAACATTTATTTATTTATTTATTTATTTATTTATTTTTGAGACAAAGTCTCACTTTGTTGTCCTTGATAGAGTGCCATGTTATCATAGCTCACCTCAACCTCACAGCAACCTCAAACTCTTGGGCATAAGTGATTCTCTTGCCTCTCAAGTAGCTGGGACTACAGGCACCAGCCACAGCACCCAGTTTTTTTGGTTGCAGTTGTCATTGTTGTTTTAGCAGGCCTGGGCTGGGTTTGGACCCACAAGCCCCAGTGTATGTGGCCAGTGCCCTACTCACTGAGCTCTGGACACTGAGCCACAAATAACATTTATGATGTTTAAAACTTATAGCAATTTCACCCATAGAAACATTCAGTCAACTAGTAACAAAATCAAGTCAAATATTTAATCTCTGTCTCCATTAAATTTCTGTATAACTCTCTCCTAAATTCCCCAAAGCCTATTCCATTGTTTTTCACTTATAAGAGGCATAGAATACAAGCACTTTTCATTACCAACTGGACTTCATTTCTACTTAACACAGTCTTTAGCCTACTGTTACCCTGTCCCCACATCATTCACCATTTATTCTCCCCATTCTAAGTATTTCATAATAAAAGCATTATTTTTTGATCCAACTCTCCAATCTCCTACTGATCATGTACATGTAACTGTGAACTGGTGACTATCCTCCCTGAGCCAAACCAGGATGATAACATCTTTGCCTAGTACCCACAAAGTTTGTTTAAAACAACACAAATTCTGTCTGTCAAAGTATTCTTAATGTGCTGTGTGCATAACGTATAGCGTTCCCAATACAGCACGCTCGTCTCTGAGGAGTCCGCACTTACCGTAAGTGCAGAGATGTGCACTGCTTGAACGTCACCTCCATAATCTTCACATACCACATCATAAGCCAGCAGCTCTTTTTTCACTTTTTCAGGATCAGCCTCAGCTTTGTCACATTTGTTTATAGCAAGCACAATAGGAACTGAAACAGACCGAGTTAAGGAGAGTACAAATGATGACACTTTAAATTCCAGATATTCACAGTAAAATAAGTACACCAACCTCTTCTGGCTTTCTCTTTACTCAGTGGATGTATTTATCTAAAAGACAATTTGCGATAGTAGTACTTAGTTTCTTTTCTTTTTTGTTTTTGTAGAGACAGAGTCTCATTTTGTCATCCTCGGGAGAGTGCCGTGGTGTCACAGCTCACAGCAACCTCCAACTTCTGGGCTTAGGCGATTCTCTTGCCTCAGCCTCCTGAGTAGCTGGGCCTATAGAAGCCCACCACGACACCCGGCTTTTTTTTTTTTTTTTTTTTTTGCAGTTTGGCCAGGGCTGGGTTCGAACCTGCCACCCTCAGTATATGGGGTCAGCGCCCTACCCACTGAGGCACAGGCGCCACCCTCAAGCAATCCTCTTAACTCAGCCTCCAGAGTAGCTGGGATGTCAGGCACCCACCACAAAGCCTGGCTACTTTTAGAGATGAGGTCTTGCTCTGGCTCAAGGTGGTCTTGAATCTGTGAGCTCAGGCAATCCACCCTCCTCATCCTCTCAGAGTGCTAGGATTACAGGCAAGAGCCACCGTGCCCGGCCAATGCTTAGTTTTAAGCCAGGATGAAATGCTGATTTTTCACAAATCAACTTAATAAAGCCTGGAAAGAAAAGGCAAATGATGTAGTAGTAATGAATTAGAAACTTCTAAAGTATTTTTTCTGGAGATTATCTCCAAAATAAATTACTGACTGATCTTGCTTTTAGTTTTGTTTGTTTTTTAAATATATTTTATTTATTTATTTATTTTTGAGACAGAGCCTCAAGTTGTCACCCTGGATAGAGTACCGTGGCATCACAGCTCACAGCAACCTCTAATTCCTGGGCTCAAGAGAGTCTCCTGCCTCTGCCTCTCAAGTAGCTGGGACTACAGGTGCCCGCCACAACGTCCAGCCATTGCAGCCGTCATTGTTGTTTGGCAGGCCTGGGCTGGATTCGAACTTGCCAGCTCAGCTGTACCTGGCTGGCGCCATAGCCTACTGAATGAAGCACAGGCGCCAGGCCTTGCTTTTAGTTTTAAGGATACACATTTCACACTCCAAAATGTTACTTTTTTGATCATCTCAGATGTCTTTTCTTAATTCAGAATCTGGTTATAATTACAAGGTTTTTTTTTTTGGTAGAGACAGAGGCTCATTTTATCGCCCTCGGTAGAGTGCCGTGGCATTACACTGCTCACAGCAACCTCCAACTCCTGAGCTTAGGAGATTCTCTTGCCTCGGCCTCCCGAGTAGCTGGGACTACAGGCGCCCGCCACAATGCCTGGCTATTTTTTTGTTTTGCAGTTCGGCCGAGGCTGGGTACCCTGCTCCTTCGGTATATGGGGCCGTGCCCTACTTGCTGAGCCATAGTGATGCAGGACATTTGGTGCCCCGACCAGCTCAGCGGAGCTGGCGGACCTGCCGCCTCCACCTTGGCGGTGTCGGTGCGATGGCAGCGCGGGCTGAGGAACCAGCAGGCTGTATGATAGGCAAGGAGGGGGACCTCCAA